>JAYMTK010004410.1:0-11145 GCA_036897405.1 Pelargonium myrrhifolium | reverse complement strand
CTTATTAATTACCATTTGAATTTGTTTTTTTTTTTTTTTTGTTATAATTTAGATATTTTATTATTTATTTAGTATCAGTTTAATCCCTCAATAAATCAAACAAACATCAAATTAGGAACCCATAAGACATGGCTATCTTTCTGGTATGAGTCTCTCCCCCAGATCAACCAACCAAATGAAAACATCCCTACATACAGTCCCTTTCATGTTGGTTCCATCCATTTCAATAAGGAAACAGAAGAACAAAGATAAAGATTTAAAAATACAAATCGGTGTAATCTTTTTTACGTTACATGACCAGCTTATATACCTTTTTTTATTTCTAGTCCAAAGATTAAAACTAAATAAAGGGCAAATAGTTTTGCCTCTCATCTACTTGTTTTCATTTTGACTTCAACGTCCTGCTTTAAATCCTTGTACTTGTTTAGTTTTTTTTTTTTAAACCTCACTTGATCTGCTATCTCAGGTCAATAACGGACACGTCAGCTATTGTATTTTAAGATCTGTTTGGCAATAGGTATGCCCCGGCTTTTCTTTAGGACAATGTCCCAGCACCCAATGTCCATGTGGTGAAGTTCAATCCGGTTCCATTTTCGTGAAAATGAACATCCATTGTTATCAAGAGTATAATGTATATCAATTAAATCAGTAAGTTGATAACAAATCATTTAAAACTATGGATTTGGACGGGTCGCTCCGCTCCCACAAATTCACTTGGGTGGGTATTAAGTGACTTTAAATGAGGTATCATCACCTCATTGGCTTTGTTAAGTTGCACATGATATAACTTTATATCAGTCAACTGATATACATTTTACCCTTGTTATCGATTTGGATTGATTATTTAATTATTTCAGTTGCACACCAACTCAGTGATCATGATTATGGTTCACATTTTGTATTCAACGGATATGAATATGATTCAGATGCTATTTGAAGATGATTTATTTGCTTTGGACATTGATAGCTTGAGACTCCAAAACATAAACACTTCATCTTTCTAGTGAACATTGATGGCTACAATCCACAACACATTTTTCTTCATTCAAGGCCAAAAGACGACGCTTTCTGCTTATGCGGAAAAGAAGGCATAACACAGCGTTTGGCGCTACTTGTGTGTATAGCTGATGCGTCAATTATTAACCTGAGATTCAAAGCAGTCGTTACCTTAATCAGGGGGCTAAAACCAAAACCAAAACCAAAACACGTCCGTCCAAGGGAGGCAAAAATAATTAACCCATAAATAAATAAACAATTGTACTAGCCATTTGCTAATTTGCTCATCAACTGTAGATTACACCCAAGGTAAAAATTACAACTGGTTATAAAGTAAAAGGAGTAATTAATTAATCTACAAAACTCAAATCCAAATCTACTATTCAAATGCCTGTGGGCAAACAAAGCATTTACAATACAATATAATCTACAATCTATAATACTACATGGCTATTCCCTGTTTCGAGTGTTACAAAAAATGGGATTGTCATCACAGCCCAGAATTGGGATTGTTTCCAGCAAGGATAAGAGAGATTTCCAAACCTCGGCTGAAAGCTTGGTTAAACATAAGACGGGTTTGAAATGTTGATACAAATGGGAACCACGAAAAGAATGCAATGGGGACAAAGATAATCATCCCCATGCCAGCATCGTAGAGACGCGCAATTGAACGGATCGACTTCCACAGCCCCAGCTTTTTCATCACAGGCTTCCAGGCTGCAGCAATCTGGAAAACCATACAAAAAACTTAAATCAGTCCGTCTTTACTAATACATAGAGCAAACCAAAAACCTCAATTTCATACTCCAAAAGCTATGCAAACAAACATACATGATACATGGATATGCTTTTCGAAGCTAGAATAAACTAGTAATCAAGAGTACTTCTAAGGAGATGCCTAGTTTGTCAACTAACCCCCTATCTCCTACCTCTCTATCTTTCAGGAAGCATTTTGGATAAGTTTTGTGTGTAAATTTGGAAACTACCATATATTATTCCCTCACATTAGCCCATTTTCATTCCCCCAAGAACACCTATTTCTAAATATTGATATTGTATGTACACAAAAGGGTAGAGAACCTCTGAAGCATGTAACATGTTGTAAAGGCAAACCTGAGGATAAAATTATATAGGTTCAACCTAAGAAGAGGGTTCAAATTGAATTTTGTTAATCTGGTGAAGGAATGTTACTCTGGAAAAATGAAGAAACACCACTCACAAGAAAAGTGGAATTGGTTGTGTTATTGTAGAAAATATGAAATTATATTGTTAACAGTGATGTATGACTAAGCCCTTTATAGGACATTAAAGTGTCGACTCAAAATCATATAAGAAATGGCCTAGGTATCAAGGCTTAATTTGTAAGCTAGTTAAACTATTCTAAATAAGGAATACATAAATAAATCGAATAAACTATGGGATCCTAAATATCTTAACATTCGTCTATGACTCGTAACAAATCCAATGAAAAGTACATAGAGGCATGTCTATTGAAGTTAGTTGACGTCGCAAGGAATAACTAGAGCTGGCAATTCTTCTTAATAGTCGCGTTCGAGGTCAAAATGTGTTGAATGAGTAAACACACAACACGTTCATAAATCGTGTTGGCATTACCTAAACAAGAGATTATGCGAGTTGCAATTGATGTTGTTCTTATTCTACTTTCACTCTCTTACCTTAGGCACAATATTTTTGGACAAGTATAGACTTGAGGGTAAGAGATGAGATGAGATGAGATGAGATGAAAGCAAAGAAGATAGGAGATGCGGAGAAGAGATTAATAAGTGATGATACTATGATTAAATAACGTTGACATATTATTTTAACTTCAATCATGCTTATGTGTCGTACGTGTTTTACAGGCTCAACATAAACACGACACAATTATAAATATGTTGTTTCCAAACATGCTTATATCGTGTCGGGTAACTTCCCAAATTGCCAGCTCTAGATACAACCCCTATACTCACCAAAGCGTGGTTATTGAATTCTAAACCTAGCACCCCAATCCAAATGCCGACAACCGGAACACAGGAGCTGGAGGACTAGTTTTGTTTTTTTTTTTTTTTTTTTTTCAAAATGTGATGGGATGCCCACATTTTCATGCCTTATAGGAAGGAAGAAAACACTAAAAAGCATTGAGAGACCTTCAACAACAAGAAGTCTTTGATACCATATATAGAGAATATGAAATGATATAGATAATATTGATGTAGAACACAAGATTGTTCTACAGAGCATTTCAAGACTGCCTAGGGTAAGGCTTATCTATGGAGCGAATTAAGTCATATATTATGGGATTATAAATAACTCAAAAATTATATAGTAACTACATTTTAAGACACAAAAAGTAGAATCTGGAATTCCCATGTGATAAACACTCACTCGTTGTGATAAACAGCTACTTGAAACTTCATACAACGATGTTGGATTTTGACAACATGGATTAGATGTTGCAGTAGCAAAAAAAATTCAAACAGAGAAGTGCATAATTATGAGTGAAAAGTCTGCCTTGAGTAGTCCACTCCTTAAGTACCAGAAGATAAAGGAACTTCTATTGGTCATTGGTGCAAAGAAACAAAATGGACAATGTTATATTTCTTACATTTGATCAAAGGAGAGAACCCTTTAAATAGTGGGTATACAAGAGTTGATAAATATAAGTTGATTAATAAATGCAAATAAATAAGCCCATACTAAGGACTTTTAATGTCAGGAGGTAATTAGGACTTCCTAATTTAAGGAATCCAGAAATGATGGGATCCTTAATATCTTAGCAATTGGATTTTTTGGTATTCAAATACTAAGCTTAATAAAAATTTAACACTAACAGAAAAACTTGGAAAGTATCAAAGAAACTGAATATACAGACAGATAAAGAAGAAGATAACTTACTGAAAGAATTCCCCATCCTGTGGGAACAAATGCTAATATGGAAGCAAATACGTCTGGGACCGACAAATTTGTAAATATAATTGCAATGATTAAACCAGCCAGGGCCAACATGAAGGCGACTCCTTGAATAAAGCGCAACAGAAGCTGGAAATTGACGGATATTTTCTGACTGAATGTGAAAACCTGTTGAACAGAAGATGCAAAAATGGATCAAATTTATACACACACACACACACACACACACACACATAAGAAACAAGGATGTGCACATTAATATCTGAAAATGTAGCGCACCTTGAAAAGAATTACAAGCACAGCTAGTACAACCCATGATAGGCCATACACCTGCAGATCAGAGCGAAAGACAGCTGTTAGCTCTAATTTGAAATATTGTTGGTTCATTATACTACTGCTTCTAGATACAGACAAATATGAAGGATCGAAAAACATATTTACAGTCTAACCAGTACAACGTAATAAATTATGCTTGAAAAATCTATTCAATCTCTGCTTTTGAATACTGTGGAAAGCTCCAAAAAGGAAATAAAATTCTAGATATGCTTGAAGCATTGGCAGAAGATTTACAATGACGGTAAATCATTAATGAAACATAAGCAATAGTATGGTTTAGGGGATGGCTCTAACACCTAAGCACAATTTCTCTACATACTTTCACTTTAATATATAATTAGGTCAGTTGATGATAACAAAGATCAACAAATAATACTTCCTTAAACCATTTATAGTTGGGACATTTTTTATTAAAACGTTACAACTGGGATCAATTTGCACATTATGCCCAAACAAAAAGGATACATGCAACTCCAAGAAAAATAATATGCTGAAAAGTTTATGTTCCGGCTGTTAATGAATTGAAAGACATACATGAATTGACCATTAACTTTAGCACACGGTGAACAGCAAAAAAGCGGTAATAAGTGGGACTCGAACTTGTGACCTTTAGGTCACCAAGGCTATGATACCATGTAACGGACCAACTAAACTAAAAGCTTGAGCTGATAGTTGAAGGCCCAATTTAATTTTTATACTCTAACACCATAGTAACAGATGTACCATTTAAGGGAAGAAGACAACAATGGTAAATTGTCCCTTTGAACCCATTAATCATGTACCATTAGACTCGCACTAACTAGATAACAGATAACAGAAGGGTAAACCAATACTTCCATGAAAAATAGGAAGATAAGAGAATAAAGATAATATATTAGCAATATTTATTGCACATACAATGCAGACATGATTTAAAGAATCTTCAAGGGTGGCATCAACTAATAACAAAGCTGTTACCGTTAATGATGTATCCGAGCCTTGTAAATGCAGCTTGTAGACAATGCCGTACTGAAAGATGAAAAATCTTAAGCTTAAAATTGTCTCCACAATCCTCCCTTCAAAGGTCCGAATATGAGCCTGCAGGCAATTGTATGACCATTAACAATGAATAAGTAGTAGCAGAACAATAACACAAGTTTATATCAGAGCAGCCATCAAGGAGGCATATAGAACCCTGTTAATAAATAAAATAAATGAGGCATACAGTACTATAAGAACAAAGCAACTTAAATGACGCAATGGGTAAAGCTCAAGGAGAACATCAGCCAACAAATTAACCAGAAACTAAATGAAATACCATTTCTTCGTCCCACCAAGCCTCCCAACTTTCTTCACCTTTAACTCCAATTCCACCACGGTAGAGAAGCCAATTTGTCCAATCTTTAAAGTCTTCAACCGTCCTAAAAGGATAATATAAAGATTTAAACAATATAGCGCATAGAACTCAAGCAATAACATTATCATTCTAATAATACAGTACTTACTTCTGCCACTCAAATCCAGACGGATTAAACATATAAGGAGCAAAAAGCCAAGACAGAGCCATAAACCAACTGCTGACTGTAAGAAGAATGTAGGATAATGCTCCACCATCATAATATCCATATGCAAGATATACAACCAATAGCAGGGCAACTTCTAATCTGAGGGAGATAAGATGATAATATAAGACATTCCAGTCAGTATATTCATTTGTGTGTGTGTGTGTGTGTGTGTGTGTGTGTGTGAGAGAGAGAGAGAGAGAGAGAGAGAGCCCAACCCTTTCACAAAATGACTGCGGGAGTAAAGCCTGTAATTCTCAGTAAACTTGATATGGCGGACAACAAAACCCCTACCAGTTGCTTGATACTGTTATAGAGTTAATAAAAAAATATCACTTTAATGTTTTCAAGACTGTAATACATAATAAAGAGGAACAAAAGCAGAAGAACAAACCCTTGCACCACCATGAAGAATAGTCCGACCAAAGTAATGAGTTCTTGTGCCCAAAGAAAATGTGAAGAACACAGTACAAAGCTGAAATTGCATTGTGACAAAACTGACAACAGCCTGCAACCATAATCAATGAAACACTCACCCTCTGGCATACCAAGTCTAAAGTTTTTTCACCAACAAAAATGATAACTACAATTACAAAATAATAGAGAATAATGCAGAATATACTAGATAATCAGGCTAACAAAAAGAGGATTACACAACATTCCTCATTCCAGAAATTACACAAACCAACAGTTTTCGAATATCAAAATATTTTTACACCCAAAATTACCTTTTATAATTTGTTTACTTTAACATTTCTCTGAATTACAATTATACTGCAACAGATCTTAATAGGATACTGAAAAGGGCAGACAGAGGTCCCTTTGCATTTCCCCTAGACATTGTATAGTTATTATCCAGAGTAACTATTCAATCTAATAAATTATTTCTCTTTGGTGTTTGTACTTTTGCTTTCCTTCTTGAAAATGCTTCTAATGAAAGTACCTCTTTGTTATAAGGAAATCATCCTAACTTGTATGGTCTAAACACTCATAGATGCCAAAAACATTAAAATATACAAGTATCCAATGCAACATCTTCATTTACAACCTAAGATTATATAACTTAAGATGTGGCCACCTTTACACAGTTATGTTTCATACAGACATGAAGCAAGAAAAACAAATCATAAAAATCTAATGCGTTTGACACTAGTAGTAATCAAATGCATAGCAGTGCCACTTTAAAACCAAATTCATCAGAGGTTCAAAGTTACTACCGTCATTTCAACATGATCCTGCATTCATCTTCAATGTAAAATAAAAACAATGAAATGCAAAACGATGCACAAAAGAAGTTACCTTCAGAAAACCCTGTTCCAGGATGAAACCTAAAACCATTGGCACTGCAGTGAAAACACCAATTTGAAAGAGAAATTGTGTATTTAAAGCAGCACTCAAGGCAGTGTTTGACGTTATTTGAGCCATAACATCAATTGTTTCACCAACACCAGATAGCGCCTGCAATAAGATCATGACTCGAACCAATTAATCAAAAATAAAAGAACCCCTCCTGCCAGTATGCAAAGCAGACACCGGTGCTACTAAAGCATGAGTGATACAAGGAAAATAAAGATTACCTAAATGTCTAGTGCATATTAGCAGTGACAAGTCAACGAAGGGAAATTGATTTGAAGTTAACAGAATAGGATGTTTATCTAATGCTAGGAAGCACAAATTTTAGATGCGGACATGAGATTTGCCAGTTTAAAAAGACCTTCACGCCTCTGGAAACGTCAATCTTTTACTAAAAATTATATATGGAATTATAGTGTAATTTTAATGAAATTAGATTTAATTTAACAAACAAAAAAAACATCAGGTCAAATGGTTTAAGGCACTTGGATTCTCTCAAGGTCTCAGGATCAAGTCTCATCAAGGATGTTGGTATCGCCGAGCAAAAAAAAAAAAAATTAAAAAACAAGCATGTCAAACAAAGAATGATTATACATGTTAAGAACCAACTAAACTAAAAGCTTCAACTAGTAGTTGAAGGCCCAATTTTATTCAACTAGTTGAGTTTGTTCTTTACATGGTATCAGAGTGTTGGGGACTAAAAGGTCCCGGGTTCGAATCCTACCGCCACCCATATTAAATTCCAGCACAAGGCAATGAGTAGACCTATGCATGGGCCACGTGCAAAGCGAAAATGGACTTGCACGTGAGTGGGCGTGTTAGAGTATAAAACTATTATTGGGCCTTCAACTATCATCTTAAGCTTTTAGTTGAGTTGGTTCTTTACAATTTTTATACTCTAGCATGCCCCCTCACATGCCAAGCCCATTATCGCTATTGCACGTGAGTGGGCGTGTTATAGTATAAAACTATTATTGGGCCTTCAACTATCATCTTAAGCTTTTAGTTGAGTTCGTTCTTTACAATTTTTATACTCTAACATGCCCCCTCACATGCCAAGCCCATTACTGGGTGTTCATGGGAGGGTTACCCGCTCGTGGACCAGAGTGAGCAACCCAACCCGCACTTCACGGGTTGGCATTTCTCAACCCATGAGCCGCCCATGAGATGAAATATTTTAGCAGGTTATTAATCCGCGCTTTGCAAGCGGTTTGGCAGGTCACCCGCAAGCCACCAATTTCTTTTATGCCATCTCATTATTTAATTTTTTAGCTCATTATCTTAATTTTGGCAAAGTTCAAAATTAAATCCTTCACAAAATTTACGATATTAGTCCATTACTCCATTTACAACATTAGTCCAATATTAATTCATTTACCAATTTTATATAATATACTAATATTAAAATATAACCAAGGAGTCCACATATTTATTCACCAAAAATTGAAAGAAAAAAAATAGTACACTAATAAATACTCCTTCTGTCCCAAAATGAGTGTCCTGTTTCTTTTGAAATTTGCAAAAAAATGAGTGTTCTCTTTCCTTCTTTAGTAAGTTAATTATGCATGAATTGTCAATAGTAAGTTAATACATGATCGTGAGGATACAAAAGAAAATACACCACACTAACATTTCCTCAATTTTTCTCAAAATAGAAAAGACACTCATTTTGGGACAGAGGGAATAATACGTTAAAAGTGATCTATAATTCTCAACATATTAAAATATCATTAAATTACAATACTAGTAAAATGAAATATCTATAACAAATCAAATAAACAAATATTGATTATATTAATGTGAAATTTATTAATACGGGTGGGCGGGTCACCCACGGGTCAGAAAGTTTATACCCATGGATAAGGAAGTATGAAGGGAACACGTGAACAACTGAACATTAATGTGAAATTTATTATATTTATGTTAACAAGTACAAAAGTGACCCCTTTATATAGGACATTTACACTAGAAATGATAAACAAACTAGGACTAGGAATTAAACTATACTTTCCGTATTCCAATATCTTTCCTAATTTCACAGAAACCTTTCATAATTCTACTAAGCTTAGAATTGCATCTTCACAATCAAAACTAACATAACTTTAAGAATAGCATTGGTTATCTATAGGCAAAAATTATATAAAAGCACATATATTTAGCATATAAAATGAGTAGATCCTGCGCTTACCAGATATAATTTGCCGTAAAGAAAAACATATACAGTCAGCACAGTCAACTGCACACAGAATAATAAGAGACCTTCAGAGATGAAAACAAAGTAGCATGCAGAATATTGTTTGTATAAAAAAAAAAGTTTGCAGTCTGGACAGAACGCCTGAAAGATAACAATTTGAATACAATAAGCAGTCATAATAAGAGACTAGCATACCATTGTACAGAAGTAGAATCCGACGGTGGTGAAATAGAATGACATCATTCTAAAGAAATCAAAGAGTTGTCCAAGCCTGTATATGTCCCGACTAAGAACTTGTTCCCCATTACCACCAGCAACCTTTCCTTCAAATAAAGCAATCTGATTGAGCCCAACATCTCTTCCTTTTCCAACCTGAAAATTTATTTTTAATTAGACGAACCATCCTTCTGTATATTGCATAGGAAAATGAGCACTGTTACCTGCATATATTCATGGTGGGTGACATTTCCTTGGCGCAAAGTTGAATTAAAGCCTGCATTTTTATTCCAAAGTTGTAAATTAAATGTCACGTTCGGAACATCCATGGTTAAACCAAGGTTCATACCATGAATCGCTAGAGCTGTTTTCCGAATCTTGAATATTTAACCGTTTATCGTATGGTTCATAATTTGAAAAATATTTGGAGTACTTTTTTGTACAATATATATACTAATAAGTTCAATATACTAGTTTAGCTTTTAAAGTCGAAGAAAGAGTGAAGACAGCCAGAAACTGCAGAGAAGCACTACTTGCTTTGTGTTACAATGTTACTTGTATGACTTTCCCTTTAGGATCCTTAAAACCTAACTCCTGAGTATCCTAGGTTCTAACAAAAACTGAAAATCTAAAAAGAACAATATATAAAGAAACAAAGGAAATGAAAGGATAAATTTGTGGCAGGTAGCACCAGATTACTTCCACATAAAATATCTAGATAGGATCCAATCATCTTTTGAATCAACAGAACCACGAGAGAAAAGTTGGAAATTCAATTTAATTCTGCGAATCTCTATCTTTGTCTCAGATTCAATTCAACTTGCATTTTATTAATTGGTTCAAATTAGAAGCTACCTGAACCTATCAAATTGTGGATCGAACCATACAGTTCATATGATTCCTGCAACATCGGCACAGTTACTGGGCCCTGAGAAGCAGGATCAAGTAGTTTGGAAAATTAAAGTTTCATAAATTAAGCAGAGGCTCAAGTCCAAATATCTGCAAACTGAACCTTCGCACTGGAGTTTAAGGGCCCGTTTAGTTGCAGAAAACAGTTCTCATTTTCTGTGATCTGTTTTCGTTTTTATTTCAGTTTCTTGTTTTCTGTGGAAAACTTGGAGAAATTTAAAAACCTGTTTAGTTGGAGAAATTAGAACGACGTAGAAAAAAAGAATTAATTTTCAATTGATACATGTAAAAAACCATCTCAACTAAAAGCTTAAGTTGATAGTTGAAGACCCAATATTAGGTTTATACTCTAACACGCCCCTTCACATGCAAGTTCATTTTCGCTTTGCACGTGTCCCATGCACAGGTCCACTTCTTGCCTAGTGCTGGAATTTAATATGGATGACGGAAGGATTCGAACTCATGACCTTTAGTCACCAATGCTTAGATACCATGTAAAGAACCATCTCAACCAGTGTTTAAATAAGCCCACTGAGGTGCACTTGAGGCGCGAGGCGCACTATGGAGCTATGAAGCACCGATTCCGACACGCGACACGATTCGCGACGCGATTCGGACACGTGATTCGTCATTTTCAGAAATTCCCGACACGACACGGCATCCGACACGTGAATTTTTTATTAAAAATAT
>JAYMTK010004409.1:0-11146 GCA_036897405.1 Pelargonium myrrhifolium | reverse complement strand
ACTCATCTCCCCCGCAACCTTCCTCGCTGAGCCGCCGAAAAAGCCGATCGAAACCCTAGGTGACAGTCGCCGGAACCATAGCCGCTTCTCGAAACCCTACTCGCCTGAAACCCTAAACCCTTCTATTTTCCACATTTTAGATTTTATGTGTATACTGATCATGTAATATTTGTATTGTGGAAAAAGAAAAATGTGTTGTCAGTTGTCACATAATTAATAGTGCTAATTAAGAGCTATCCAGAATCCAATGCTAAGCTTAGATTAAAATCCGGTAAAAGACTTGAGAGTCAATTGCATCTAAAGACCACCCACCTAACCATTCTTTCCTCTTGACAAACGTCAATTTTGTATTAGTCACATTGAAGCATCATCTTTATTATTGTTTGTGCAATAATATTGTGGTTAGTGCTGTGAAATGGGAATATAAAGACTGATGACCAAATGGCAAATGCTAAACTAATGACACTTCTTATCGATCTTGTCTTATTTCGGACTTTAAACCAAGAAAAATGGTTTGTACACAAAAAGATGCTCATAATATTAATCTTACTAGGGTTGATTAGGACCTCATGAAGTGAAAGTTGGTTCACTTACGTTTGAATTGTCATTCTTTTATTATGTCAATTTTTCCTATATATGTTTAGTTGGGTGTTATAAGAATCATTTTGACTAATATTGATTTACAAAAAATGTTTTGATTTATAATTATAAATATAAACAGTGGGTGTTGTAGGGTCATCTAATCTTATGTGGTTCAGGTTATAACCGGTTGGGATGGCATCTCTTCCACTTTTATGTTAACTTAATTAGCAATTAATTTTACTAAAGTAAAATGGAACAAATGGATATTCTCTTCTTTTCTAATGCCCTATTTGTGCCTGGTGATGGCTGATTTCTGCACATTCCCATTCTGATTTTTCAATCCAACAATGATACCAATGAGGAAAGGTTTTATATATATATGCCTTACGCGTGAAGGCTCCGGGCATGATACCCCCTAGAACTATTTTCTATACTCGATCTCTCGGTGACCTTCAAGGTTTTGGCGTCTCAAGAATTTGACCATATGATGGATGTGGGATATTTAAATGGGGTTTCTTATCTCTTTGATTTGAAGTTAGAACTAGTGTTCCTAATCATAGCGCTCCTCCTTTTGATAGTTTTCCAATTCAATGTGGATAATTGTTTCCTATTTTTCTTGAAGTCATTCCTTCCGACTCGTTAGTTGTATGTTGTTGTGTGGTCGGCCTGTGTTTGTTTGAGTGTCTCATATCTCAATTTTTGTTCCGTCTCAAAATGAGTGTTTTTTATTTCTAATTCGAGAAAAACGAATAAAAAGTTAGTTAATGTAATATATTTACTTTTGTATTCTTATAATCATGTGTTAAAATATACTAACTAACTTGTTATACATATGCTATTGACAATTGATGCATAAATAAACTTGCTTAAAAATGAAAGACACTCGGTTTAAAACAAAAATCTAAAAAAAACATGAAACTCATTTAAAACAAATTAAAAATACTCATTTGGTCTCAAAATGAATGTCTTTATTTTTGTTTTAAAAAAGTTAAAAGAAAAAATTAGTTAATGTGGTAAATTCATTTTTGTATTCCTATGAAACGTGCCGATACTAACTAACTTGTTATTAAAATATCATTAAAAAAATTTACATAAATAATTTTGAAAAAAATAACACTCGTTTTAAACAAAAACTCAAGTGAAACACGCGGGCCTAGTTTCGGGGGAGGAGGTAGCATTTTTTTGAAGTGAAGATGGAGTGGAGTGGAGTACTTGCAAGTGTAACGTTGAAATAATAATGGTGAAAAGTGCATGTATGTATGGACCACCGTCCGAATCGTAGATTTCACCGTCACGTGTTGGTGGTACGTGTTATGTAAATTGTAATATAGATCGGAGTTTGTTACCAAATTGCTTCTTCACTCTCTCTACTTCACCAAATTGCTTTCTTCTTCTTCTTCTTCTTCTTCAAACCAATTACACTACTACTACTGTGCTGCATCAATCTGCACTGGCTGGGTTAAGGACGATAGCGATTCGAGTGGGTGGCAACGGCGTAATTATCAGGAGGAAGAAAAGGATAAAGAAGTTGATGGAGCTCTGGCACAAGATCATCTTCCCTCTCCGCAGACTCTGCTTCTCTGTTTCTGCTCCTCGCAAAAATGGTCCGTCACTCACTCTACATCTCCTTTCCTTTCCTTTCCTGCATCATCCACAATCAAATTCACATCTCTCTCTCTGTTAATCAATCTCTTCAAAAAACACAATGAAACTACAAGATTCAGAAATAACTCCTTTTCTGTTTTCTGCAATTTTCTCCATTTTCTACCACTTCCTTGATTTTTTTTCTGGAGTGTGAATTATACAAATCATTCAAATCCAACAATTAGTTAACTGTGTGTGGATACAGTAAAAAGTTTGAATTCATAAACAAGAGTTGGGAGCAACCGAACGAAATTATAGATCTCTACTTTATTGATTCATTTATTTATTTATCGTTTTCTGGGTTTTGTGGTCCCTTTGAACATTAATCATTTACCATATTTTCATTTTCTAGACTGTTACAACTTCCATATGTCAAATAAGATGCTCTTTGGCTTTCTTTCAAGGCCTTGTTGTGCAAAGCATATATTCCTGGTAATTTTTCCCTTATAAAGTGATTCATTCTGACCATTTTTATGCTTTCTTTCAACCCTTATCCTTCTTTTATCTTCTTCCTTTGCCCATCCTTACCCAAACTGCATAAACACACAATAATTGATTCCTCTATTGCTTATTATCACTGTGTCTTTACCTTCTTCAACCACCAAATTGTGGGAGGATTTTTCGAGGATGTTTCAGTTCCAACATTTAATCTTCACAAGGGACCCATTTGCTAAAGTTGTAACATTTTAGTACAAGTTGAAGAGATCAAAACATAGGTTAACAAAATTCAATCAAATGCATGAATTATTGTATCTTCTTTCACAAGTTTATCTAATTGTTTGTAGGTCAAGAATAGATTAATGTCATAATGCTAAATATCTAAGATATCATTATACTAATCTACTTATTAAATCATATAGATGTGTACGTGTAAAACCAAGTGTTTAAACAAAGATAAAAGAAAGTAGAATTGTTTATCTCTAACACCAAACCAAATCCACACAACCTTATTAGCAAATTGTGTTTTAATCTTCTTGATTTACTTTTCCTATTTCACATCAAAAGATTCCATTTTTTTTTTTAGTGGGCTGCATCCACATCCACTAGACTAATAAATCCACTCAGACAAAGGGAAGTGTATGATAATATAGTGACTCTTATTTAGAAGATTTAAGTAATTTCATGACTCCTACTACTACCAACCTTTTCTATTTTTAATTTCGGTATTGAACTACCAACTGAGATCAGCCATCCTACTTTAAGCACGCCTTAAATGCGATCGTAGTCTTTTAATAGTTTTCTATTGTTTATAGAATTCGTAGATTTTTTTTTTTTTGTTGAAGACAACGAACTTGCATTTCTTTTGTTCTAATGCTACGAAACTAATAACATGATCAGTTCCGAGCTGAAAGCTCAAGCCTAATGACAGAATCAAAATCTTTTACGATGCGACTTTATATCCTAGTCACTTGACGTATGCCCTGACCTAAGTGTTATTCTTATGGAAACTTTGTGCACAGAACTGACCGAAAAAGGTTATGGTCCACAACTAACCTTTGAGGTTTAGGACCACTATTTGAGTTAGGGCAGATATAATCAAATATTGAACTGCCCTAGCTATTTAATGAACTATGACTTGAGCTATTTTAATTCAACGGGACCACAGTTTTCGATTCATTCATGTTACTTCGCTAGAAAATGAAAGGCCATAATCACTTACAAGCTCTCCTTCATGGTGTTCTTTTTGTTCTGCAGGTGCTGGGCTTTTGAAGCTTCATGATGATGTACAAACCTGCGAGTATCAGGATGTTCAGGTAATGTGGGAAATGCTGAGAAAAACCGAGACAGAAGTGATAACTCACCATCCCAAGCGCAAGCAACGACCCTTTTGGAGGATTTTTGTGTGGTCTAACCATAGTGAAGCCTCATCTTTCTCTGCCCAGCATGCTTGAGAACTGAGTCCTGTTTGATACTATAACAATAATACGGGTCGCTAATGTCCTGCAGCATCACATGGCATCAAAAATTTACAATCCACCAATATGGTACATAGCTATTCCAGAATGAGTCCATATTAGCATAATATGAAATATGTATCAGCTTTACCTCTGTTGCGAGTTTAACGAAAAAGGTGTTGGCAAATGATAAGCCATTTGTAAATACATTTTATTTAAGTAACAAACATAATTCTCTGATCTCTCTGGCCCAAGCTTCTTGAATATATGAGCCCTCAACAATTTACAACTTTCAAAAACTCAGGAGGCCTCGCCTCCCCAACTAAATTAGGGTCTCCAAACCTGCTATTTCACAATATGGCACATCTGGCTTACCAGAAATGACTTTCAATTGGTGAGAGATTCTCCTTCTCTACTGTCTGACAAGATCATCTCAAAATCCATCATCTGATGAAAGATCCTTAAAAATGTATTTTTAGCTCTAACACTGCTTGATCTCTTCTCTTTTCGTCAAGATTAATATCTTCTTCCTTCAATTGGTGTATATACTTCTCAGAAATGCAGTCAATATACACAAGTATTTTTGCTGATAAAAAAACTGTGAAATCATGGCAGTATTGCAGAAAACCAAAAAAGATGCTGTGGAGTTTTGAAATATGAGTGCTTGCTATACTGGACAAAAAGATTCTATTGTGTTATTTTATCCAACTCAGAATAACTTAATTCATTATTGAGCATAGAGATACAGAATTCATAGTTGTATACATATATCGCTCATACCGAAGGGCTCCTAGCAAATAGTGAGAACATCTCTCGTACAGATTTGACCAATCTTTAATAATGCATATTATCAAGACAGGATCAAAATAGGAGGATAAAACCACATCTTCTTCGCCCTCATTGCCAAAAAAAAAATCTGCAATCACAGACACAATGGGTCAGTTTTAAATGAATACATCCTTCTCAAGATTTGATTATGCTGTGAAGGACATGGGCGGTTATATCCTCACGCCGACATAAAATTCAATAGATCTATAGTCAGCCTTGCTCAATGTTGAAAACTTTAGTGAAGTACGTACCTGTGCATTTAAATAGACACTACACACCGTATGGAAGTGCTCTTCTGTCGAGCTGCCCGCTACAATAACTGGAAGGAACAGCTGATAGCTCCTGCCTTCCTCTCCACTCTTCTCCAGGTTTCAAAGTAATGGGCGTTTCCACACAAGCAGCCTCAACGCATAGCATGTGCTTGTACTCACTATCCCCGAGATCAGCTATTGCTTTTGCTTTCTTGTCCCAGGGATTCCAAACAACTGCACAGTAAAAGGTCCATAATAACAACCACTGTTTGCAAATATGTTTAATGTCCATGCCAATAATGTTAACAAGACAACAACTCAATGTTCTAAGATGCTTTTACTGTAAAATCAAAATTAGGCTTCAGAGAGAGCTATATAGAACATGGTAAAGAGAGCGTGTGTGATGAAAAGGGAAGTTCAAGCTCTTTGGAACAATTAAATCCGTCATTGGCTCGAACCTAAACTCCCAACTCCAATCTGTGCCCCCCAGCCAACTGCTGCCAGATTGAAGCTTTACTTGACATTTATGCTCTTAGGTACAAACTCAGCGGACATTTTGTCTCAACAGTGAAGAGTATGTGCGCACCAACAGATTAGTATGGAACCAGACATTAAAAAAAGTGAGTGAGTGAGAGAGAGAGAGAGATCTGATCTTCTTCTAGATTTCCACCATATTTAATTATATTGTATAAAGTAGTATACATTCTCTTGTTTATGATAGCAGATCATACTACATGCACAAAGATTTTACTATTGGTCCTGTGTTACCCCTCCAATTCCAATAAAACTATAACCCCTACACAGATGGCAAAGAAAACACAAGGATAAACTCACCAGCATCTGGAAGTCCATCCTTCCGCATTTCAAATGTTCTCTTCCTTTCATGGTCCAGAATGGCAATTTTTGTAGGTGTACTAAGATATACTTTGTCCACCTTTGACATAGAAGTCACAGTAATAAAAGTAAATAAGCCAAGACAACTATGTGGACCAAATTGAAAGTTAAGAAAACGTCATCATTTCCGTGTAAACCAACACTAACTTCTGATTCAAACGTTATTGCATCCCCTTGTTCAGTGAATCTCTCTTTACCCTTCAGGTTATCTAAATAATCCAATGTCTCCAGGCCTTCCACTCGCACTTCACTAAAACAAACAAAGTAGAAGTTAATCAGCAAACAATACCAAAAGCAATTTTCTAGCAATGTAGAACATCGGAAAGGACATTCAAAAGGCACATCAAGTGTTTTCTAACTCAAAGTAACATATTACGACAGCATAATTCACTCATCTGCATAAAAAGAAACACATAACATGCTTTGAAGAATGTCACAGTGTCAATGGGTGTATTAGCCTACTATGGTGTTGTCATGTATAATATACTGATAAGACCTGATCTCTCATACCAAGAGTGAAAGAGCAATGTCCTGGTTCAGGTAGAAGAAAAAGAGAGAGAGAGAGAGAGAGAGAGAAGTGCCAGCCACAACTGCATTGCGAAAACAAGGCATCTTATCAATTAAAAATATTGGTTTATATGCCCTCCTTATCTTACGTTTTTAAGGAAGTTGCCTACACTCCAATTGTTTTTGTTTTTTCATTTGTTTGGAGATTCATAAATGATTCACCGTACTAATAATAAAGAGACTAACTCGACTTCTGTTTCTATATTAGTGCAGATTAATAATAAACTGGCAAGTCGGTACAGTTAGTTCTTTAAGCAATGAAAACAATAAGAAGCAGAAGAATATCAATGGAGAAGTAGTAAAAAGTTGAAGAGTAAGAGGGAGGTGGATTCTCTGATAAGTAAACTTGGTAAAATGGCAATCTAGCTTACTTCATTCAGTGGTGGAAGTAGCCTGAGATGACAGTAGTAAATTTAACAGCTAAAACTCATCCAAAGCTTGCAGATATTTCAATTCTTAGACAAAAACCTGGGTATTAGAGTAGTTAAGATCAAGGAAAGATGCAACTGCAAATGATGAGATATGGGAAAGATTAACTAGGTGGAATGTAGTGTATTTATCATGATGCCACAACGAGAAAGTGACTTATGAACGACTCTAATGATAAATCAAAGAAAAAAAATCAGGAAAAATGGAAGGCAGTAAGTAAATCAAATCATGGGACCTGATATCAGTAACATAGAAGTAAGTGTGATAGGCAAAGGTGAATGTGAATGACTTTCCATCGGTATTCATATTCCGAATGCGGGATGTCATCATCAAATCTCCCGCAGGTCCCAGAGTAACCCTTAAGCGAAATTCATATCTGCAGATGATTCTTTAATTACTAAATTAAGAATAAATACCAGAGTATAGAATTTAGAAACACACAAAATATCTTGACAAACAGAACCATGTTGTTAGCATTCTTGTACTAGTTAAAAGAACGAACCCTTACAAATCAAATTGGAATCAGGGAGTGGGGAGTGGGGATGACCATGGGGGAAGCACACGAAGACCAAAATAAACTCCTAAATGGTACATTCAATTGAACTTGTACGCTTTTAATCATATTTAAATCATGCACCTGTGAGGCCAGAGCTTTACTTCTTCATTAGAGTGTGTAAGGATTAAATCAATAAAGGCCTTGTTGGTGCTTTGTGTTGGAAAAGGTGGGGGATCATGATCAATACTCCAGAATCTGTTCCTCACAAATCCATGTTGTTCAAGAGCACCCTGGCTTCCAAACTGCAAATGAGGACATAATCCTCAGAAAAGAAGCTACATAGAAGAAAAAAAAAGCCTAGATAGCTAAAAGGAAGCATAACACATACTTGAGGAAAACAAATCGGAATACCTCCACGTATAGCCTTCGGAGGCTTAAAAACAGCCTGTACATAGCACAAAGTACATATGCTTAGAGAAGAGAATATGTACGTATGTATTACCTGGTACAAGAGCATTATTATTGAACCAATGACACATACCGCAATAGACTTTTGACATTTACTTGATTCAGGATTCACACTGGTGAATATGGAACTAATTTAATTACTTAATACACTTGCAGATATACAATAATCTCATACGACATTTTAGATACAGTCTTATATAGTAATATTGTATATCCTTGTTTATGGAAGTTTCAGGATTTTGTGATACTGAATATGATTATGAGTATTTTATTGTCTAGGTTAGAAAAAGAGGATGACTGTACAGAAGATGTCCCCTAAAAATCTAAAACCTCAAACATTGCTATTCTGGAAATCTGAAAAGGAAAAAGAAACAGAGAACCAGATATTGAGCAACATTTCATTGAAAAACTGTCATTCAAAAGAGTAAGTGTACTTCAGGATTTGAGAGTTTGACTAGCAGACAAATCTGTCTGTCTCAAACTTTCACCTTGAAATGATGTATTGTACTAGGCTTACCAAAAAGTTTTAGGCACATACCTTAGAGAAGTAAGCTTAGAATGTTGGTTCTTAATTATTTTCAACCACACTTTGAAGAATGAGATGCATCTATGAGAGAACATGGTCTCGGCAAATATAAAATTTGAAAATGCCGGTTTTATCAGTGCAAATTAACCACAAACAAAAGAATCTGGAGGAAATAGGCCATGTTAGAATTTATAATGCTTTTGAAATATCTTCACAAGTTAACCGAATAATTTATGTTTTGAACCAAACTGGAGTACAGAAACGCATTTTCAATATGTATGTATGTTACTATGCCCCATTCCTACTCTATTTTTGCTTGACTATTAACAATAGAAACTTAATAAATAAACATTTCAAATAGAGTCCATAATCTAAACATATACCAATGACGACATAACTTGGTTGAAGATAAACATAGTCCAAGAGTTCATACTTATGGTAAATCATTACAACTGGCCCAAGAGATGGCTTTTATGTCATTCAAGTTCTTAAGCCAAGTAAATCCTTAAAAAATTGAGATTTGGTACCTTGCTACTAACAAAAAGCAATTCTTCACCGCGTTCATTCTTCCAAGATGTAACTTGACCACCATACAAACACACCTGTTTGAAAAAAAGAATAACAATCATAGTGATTAATCGCATAATTAAGCTTTGTAATGAAGCCACAACACTCTCATTGACAAAAACAATCATCTAACTTCCCAAAATGAACACACAAGTACAAACATTTGGCTAACAAAAAAGACACAAGTTTATCCATCAAGACAAGGGCCGCCTTAAGCACCAATCTTCCTTCACATTGTAAAAGCAAATTCTCAATTGGTAAAACTGACACAACAGAGTACAAAATCTATCAAATTTGATCATCAATAATCAACCAATAACCCATCCAATGCATGCTAACATTTTTCTCCCAAATCAGCACAATAGCTATCAAAAATGGAAATGACCCATTTCACAATGCAACCCAATAAAAACAAACAGAGAGAACCCATTTCGCATTTCACATTTCTCAATCAGTTTCTCAGATTCAAAATTGGAACCAGAACCAAACCAAATTTCCATCACAAATTAAAGCGCAAAGAATGATCAGAAGAAAAAGATGGAAATAGAAAGACCTCAGCGGAAGAGCCGCGGATCTCTCTGAGGATGACCTTATCGAGGCCATTGACGCCTTTGCAGTACTCCACATACTTGTTTTCCCTTTCTACTGCCATTTGATCTGTCTCCCAAATTGGAATTGGAATTCAATTTATTTCTCTGAGAAATTGGTTTCTGGAGAGAACTTCTCATTCTAATTCTAAGGAATATGATGAATTGACAACAGCTTTTGCCATTTTGGTTTCATCAAATTGCTAAGATTTTGATTGCATCCCTATTTATACCTTAATTTATTTCTCTGTATAATTTAATGTGGCACGTTACGTACTGCCTCTGCCTCTACCTCTCAATATCATATCCCACGTGTCAAATTTGTATTCTTATTATTATTTTTTTTTTTATGTTACGTTACGTTACTGTAAATTTATATGTGCATGTATCTCAAAATTCATGCAGTCCATGCTCAATGCAATTAACCAATAAGTACTCAATGATTATATTCATTGTCCTAAGGTTTGATCCACACATACAATGTCTTATCTCTACATACAGTTAAACGTTAATTGAATTCATATCACAAGTTCATCAATCAAGCAATAGGTACTACAAACCCTACACACAAATCAACACCGGTAAGTATATCAATGTTTTTTTTGTGGATTTGGTATTTATTCATCCCATTTCATGTCAGGGTCGGGTTTAATCTTGATAAAGCGCAACTTCTAATTCACACGGACATGTTTACTGTCATCTATAAAATGGTTTCAATCAAACTGTGCCCCCACTAACTAGTATCTATGGATCCGCCCCTGGTCTCAGGCCTCGACCATCCTCTCTCCAGCCTCCTCAACGTTAGCTCAATGCTTCCTATGCAAGCCATACTCACGCAAGTCATATTGAGTTAAGAGACTCCTCACCAACAAAGTCGGCTACCTTACATTGAGACCTGTGTAAGGATATGGGTGCACAAACAAGAGGTTTTGAGCTTGAAGAATCGAGCAACTTCGGGAAATTGAGGCAATTCCTGCTACATTTTAACACTTATCTATCGCGCCTTAATCTCGGTATGCGTCTTCTTTCTTGGAACTTTCGGGGTATCTCGGCACTTCACCAGAGACATCAGCTTCGGTCTTTTGTCAAGTCTTTACGGCCAAAGATCAGTGTTCGTGCATGAAACAAAACTTCAATTTTTTGGCTTCAACTCTTGCATTCCGTCTTCTTTTCCTTTGATTCTTGGTGTAATAATCTCGTCTTAGTATGGGATTAATCGTTTTCTTTCTTTGAAATTTTGTACTTTTTTAAGGCTTTCGGACTATTAATGAAAAGGTATTGCTTGCTTATTATAAAAAAGACTTACACACAAATATCCTAAAATTCATATGCAATTAAACCATATTATTATTTAGGGATAATTACACATGGCACCCCTGTATTATACATGATTTGCATATGACTACCATAAA
>JAYMTK010004408.1:0-11148 GCA_036897405.1 Pelargonium myrrhifolium | reverse complement strand
TGGAAATATTTGACTACTAACACATCCGCCAGGTCCCAAGAGAAGACAATGAAGAAGCTGATTTTCTTTCAAAATTAGCATCTCAGGACTACGACAGCATTCCCACCGGGATGCAAGTGCAGATCCAAGACACGCCAGTCATAAACGAGCCCTTCGTGGTCAAGGTCATCCATGAAGGTCTGATTTCATGGATCGACGATGTGAAGAACTATATCACGGACCATAAGCTACCCTCGGACCCATCAGAAGCCCACGCCATTGTCCGAAGGTCCGCCAGGTACGAATTAAGTGACAAGAGGACTCTTTACAGAAAGTCCACGTCCTAAAAGCTCCACCTCAGATGCTTGTATCCAGATGAAGCGGCAAAGGTCCTAAAGACTATTCATGAGGGATCCTGTGGTCACCATGCTGGAGCAAAAAGCTTGGTTGAACAGGTCCTTCATCAGGGATATTATTGGTTGTCCATGCGGAAGGACGCAGACCGGTATGTGAAGAGATTCCTGCAATGCCAGCTCCATGCGGACATCCCCAGAGCTCCAGCGATAGAGCAATCATCTATGCTTGTCGCATGACCATTTACCATGTGGAGACTCGATCTCATCGGTTTTTTTCCCCTCCGACAGGAAGACCCACGTAGTGGTTGCGGTGGATTACTTCACCAAATGGGTAGAAGTCTGAGCTCTATCGAGTATCACCCAGCAGTAAGTCAAAGATTTCGTCCGAGAAGATATATTTGCAAGATATGGTCTCCCGCAAGCTCTTGTTTCGGACCATGGTACGCAGTTCCACGAAGGATTCACTGACATGTGCAGTGAATTTGGAGGCAGACACTTCAAGTCCTCCATTTTCCACCCTAAGTGCAACGGACAAGCAGAGGCGGCGAACAAGACCATCATCAATGGATTGAAGAAGACCATTGAGGGAAACCACACAGAATGGTACCAAAAGCTCCATCTTGTTCTGTGGTCCCTCAAGACGACACTCAAGGCCTCCACCGGAGAAACCCCATTCTAGCTGGTGTATGGGTCCGAAATAGTTCTCCCAGTGGAAAGCGTCATGCCAACAATACTAACAGAGGGTTTTGACGAGAAGGGGAACATTAGATCAATACTTACGGACATGGACTTCGCGGAAGAACGGAGAATGAGAGTTGCAATCGTCTTGCCTGCACGCAAACAGGACGCCAAGCGCTACCACGAATCGAAGGTCCGACCTAAAGAACTCAAGGTTGGAGATTGGATCCTAAGGAAGTGGGAGTCCACAAGGGTCCGAACTGCTAGAGGAAAACTTGCCTCGAAGTGGGGAGGACCGTTCCGAGTCATCAGGGTGGTCCGTCCAAGGACCTATCGCTTGGAGACCCAGGAGGGAGTCGAGCTGGACAATCTGTGGCACGCGGATAATTTAAAGAAATTCTATCCATAGGTCAATGTTTAGAAAATCATTTTCATCAATAAATAAGAAGTATTTTGCCAACTTGCTGTCAAATAAAACAAAGCGACTTCAACAAAAGTCAGTCCCAAGGGACACGACGGGATGAGTATAATCCCAGGGGACGAGTATAATCCCCGGAGTTAGTATAACTCCCAAACTAGTGATCATGGTCCGTGTGCCATGCTGATACCAGTCCGGACCAAGTGTCCGAATTGGGACGAGTATAATCCCAAGGGACGAGTATAATCCCCGGAGTTAGTATAACTCCCAAACTGGTGATCATGGTCCGCGTGCCATGCTGATACCAGTTCGGACCAAGTGTACGAAGTGGGATGAGTATAATCCCAGGGGACAAGTATAATCTTTGGAGTTAGTATAACTCTCAAACTGGTGATCATGGTCTGCGTGCCATGCTGATACCAGTTCGGACCAAGTGTCCGAAGTGGGATGAGTATAATCCCAGGGGACGAGTATAATCCCCAGAGTTAGTATAACTCCCAAATTGGTGATCATGGTCTGCGTGCCATGGTGATACCAGTCCGGACTAAGCGTCCGAAGTGGGATGAGTATAATCCCAGGGGACGAGCATAATCCCCGAAGTGAGAATAACTCCAGACCTGGTGATCACGGTTCGCGTGCCGTGCTGAGACCAATCTGGACCTGGGGTCCGAAGAGGGATGAGTAAATTCCCTAAGTCTCAAACCTTGGCCCAGAGAAGAAGGACCATGGGACCTTCCAGACCACATAAGGGTCCAGAGGTCAGGGATCAGGTCCCACGAGAAGAAAAAGTTCAAGCAGGTAAAAGAAAAGCAAGAAAGTAAAGATTAAGGTTGACAAAAGACCATTTTTCATTTACTTAGAAAGGAAAAGTACAAAAGTCCTACACATAGTACAAGAAAAGTGGTCCTAGACAACTCTAATCTAAGCTATCTTCTTCTTCTTCCTCTTCGCCCTCGTCTGCAAAAATGGTCGATGGACCCTCGGACAAAAAAGCGAGGCCACTCAGGTCCTGAGCTGGGCGGCCAACGAAAAGGCGCTCCCCAGTGGTCCTGAGGCGGTGGCTACCCTCTTGTGCTGGACCCGCGAAGGGATCGCACTTTCGGAGCCATTCGGGGCTGTAAGTAATCGCCTCCTCAGCATACCTGATCTCATCAGGAGAAGGAGCCATATATATGTGATCACAGAGTAGGGACCCAAAAGTCTTTGAAGCATCAATGGGACCGTCCGAGCAGTCCTATGATCGTACTCCCTGCTCAACAAAATCTCCTCCAAGGAGAAGGGGAACCAGGGATGGTACTTTTTGAGCTTTGGACTTGCTGGGGACTTCAGATGCCACTCCCGCAATTTCTCTTTTGAGACCCCATCTGCTGCAGCAATACGGGCCAAGCTACGGATTCCTTCAGCCTGCCCATGGGACCTCTCAACTTGGAGGCGAGCCTTGAGCTACTCCTTGGAGACCATGCCCTTGTGGCAAGGAGAAGACTTGGCCTGCGGATCAAGAAAATCAAAGAGTTAACAAACATATCAGAAGTCTATCGACGGACCAAGGGACCGGAGAAGCAAAAGAAATCGACGGACCATGGGTCCGACAAGACAAGAAGGAAAATGGAAAAAGCTAAAGGAAAATGGGCCTACCTCTTTCAAGGCACGCTTGGCCCTGGATAGAGCTTCATCCTTAGCAGCTAGAACTTCGTCTCTCTCGGCCACCGCGACCCTCAGTTTTCGTAGTTCCTCCTCCAGCTTGACCAGTTTCTCGACGGAGCTCCCTGGGACGACTTGGCTCGCAGCAAGGTCCTGAGCTCGGACCTCAGCTTTTGGACCTCCTCGTCCCGAGCGAGGAGTGCTTTCTCTTTCTCCTGGAGGCCAAGTCTCAAAACATCCAGTTGGACCTCCAGACTCGCCACATTACATCCTTTGACCTGGAGGTCATTTTGGAGATCTTCAAGCCCTTTGCTCATCTCTGTTACTTGGGCCTCTAGCTCCTTGATGCGTATGTTGCGACTGACGACATCAGCCACGACCTAGGCCTCTCTTTGAGACTTGTGGGTCCTCTCAATGTCAGGGACCCTGGTAGCCAGACGGACCCGCTCGTCCGCGTCCTTGCACTCACGGGCAATTGCTGCCTCGTGCTCTTTCTTCAAAGAGGCCCTCGTCCTCTCCAGGGCCTCCTTTGCGCCTGGACCTGAACCTGCATACGCTGGTTAAACTCGGAAACCTGAGCAACCAACTTCTTCTCATGGTCCTCGCCCTGGGCTAATAGTTTCCTCTCATAATTAGCCGCTTGGGCGTCCAACCTTTTATGCATATTTGCTTTATTCTCAACTGTCACCTAACCCAAGGTTGTCTCGTACTCCTTCAACTCGTTCATAAGGTTTAGCAGATGTTGTTCCTTTTCTACCACCTCGGACCTATACATCCGGATCGTTCGGTCCATCTCCGAGAGGTGACTCTGAGACATAGTGGCAATTTGGTCCTGGTGGGCCCGGATTAGCTCCGCCCTCATTTGCTTGTTTATATCTAGGGCATTTCGGACCCCATAAGCGGCTTCGATTGTGATGTCAACTTCCTTCAGAGCCTGCAACATGGCGGACCGTTAAAAAGCTGAAGAGCAAAATATAGCAAGGAAGATGCAGCAGAATGAGGAATGAATGAGCTACCTTTTTACTGGAGCGAATAAATCGCTCATGGCAATTCTCGAGGAAAGCAGCTATGACAGTAGTTGTCGTCTCCATTATTTGTTCCTTGGACAGCTCTTCCTGGACCGGAGAGGGAGTCTGCCTGCTCCTCCTCCTTCGACCCTGAGTTTGGTCCGCGGACTCAGGGGCAGGGTTAACGGTGGTCCGAGCCTCGTCAACCTTTGGGTGCTCGTCCTCCCCCTCGCTCGGACCGACAGATTTATCCCTGGAAGCCTTGATCCGTCTCTCCTTAGTTTCATCGTCTGTGGGAGAGGGACTTTTATCCGCTTGCTCGTTCATAAAATCTTCGTTTTAATTTTTTTCGAAAAATTTGATGTATTATAATAAGTTTTTGCAATTTATTAGTGTAAAAGTAATCAACATTTGCACAATAATAATCATAAATATATTTTATTCTTTCAAATCGATAAATGAAATAAATTTATAACATTAAAACATAAAAAAATACAGATAAAAGTAATACACGTGTCGATCTCTTCCTAGCGGTAAAAGTAAATATTGGCAAATGCAGTCCAATAAAATACTTGCAAAAAAGAAAGGACCATTTAATTTCAAACAACAAAGAGCAAAGTTGGAAACTCAAAACAGACTCTCTCTCTCAACTGGCACTGGCCATGCAACGCGGTTCAAACTGCCAATTTGTCCACATTCAAAAGAAACATACAACAGGTACGGCAGTGGTGAACGCAAAAAGCCACCCCATTACGCTCCAAACGGAACAACCCAAAAACCCTCTTCTCACGGAGGAGAACAACCTTGATGCCTCCACGACAACCCTTACCCGACAAAATCAACTTCATCTAACCATCCATTAATTGGACTCTATATATATATAATTACCCAATTCCCAACATCACTACTACTCCATATACTCACACATTATACTGACTTCTAAAACGACACATATTCCTACTTACCAACTCTGCTACTGCTACCTGCCAGCCACAAAAAAACAATTATATTCTGACCTACTCAATTTCGAACATCTTTTACTATAAACATTTTATACTGTAATTTAGAAGAACAAAAAAAAGTCTAAGATTGTAGCCTCCTCATCAGTCATTAGTTTACCACCTTCACAAATCACAACACACAAAAAGTATATATTCAACAAACTTTGAATTCGCAACACAATTAGCTACTATAAATAATATCCTTGTGCGGCGATTAGGACGGTTTAGTACAAAAATTGTATATATGATTTCCAATGCAATGTTCGGCGTTTCGACCACGCTGTCTTGCTTCTTCTCCTCCTCCAATTCGAAACCCAAAACGTAGACTTTTTTTTGCTGTTGTAGAGGCCACACGCACAAACCACAGTGCTCAAAATTAGACATGGTGCACACAATTTCACATCCCGCCTCGCACGTAGTTGCTTTCTTTACTTTATTTTTCACCAAACCGAGGATGTAATAATAATAATAATAATGCACCAATTAAACAAAATAATCAATCAATTATTAGTTGTAGTGGTAGTAGTCGTAGTGTCTTGTCATTGAATATGTACGCTTGTTTTCACTTTCATAGAGATTCTTAGAACCGTTGCGATACTGACATGTGGCGACGCTTGAGATGGGGAGAGACGATGGAGATGAGCCCACCCAGTGGAGGCCTCATCTTCGACCTGTACACCATCTCGTCGTACGGCCTCCTGTACACCTTCAAAAACGGCAAAAACGACTCTCGGGACTTGTCGCTTTTGCTGCCAACGTGGCTCTCCTTCCGGAAGAACATCGCCGGCGATTGCAGGAACGACGGCCTCGGAGTCCTGCTGCTGCGCGTCGTCGTCGTGCGTTGCGGCAGTGGGGTCGACGGGAACAGCGCCTTCCTCGCCGGCCTTATGCCGTCGATGCTACCCGGCGGCTTCCGGGCCGCCGGCGACGCGAAGGAAAACGACCGAGCGTTGAGCGGGGAGATGAGCGCCGGTCCCATTGTGGTGGACGGCGTGTCGGTCATGGTCAAGTACCAAGGCTTGAGCGAGTCAAAGTTGTGGGACACAGTGAAGGAGAAACGGGAGGAGGAACAGGAACCAACCTTAGCCGTTGATTTGAGTGAGGACGTGTCGAATCGGAGGGACGAGGCTCTTGGGTAGGATGTGAAATCGTTCAACTGATCCAGTGAGTCTTCCAAGTCAAGTGTGGACACCACATGTGTCACCGTGGAAAGGTCAACAAATGGTCTCACACCCTGCAATGCATTACAATACAAACTTAAACTTAACGTATACTATGTCCAAATTGATTTGATAAAGAAAACAGTACAATTTGAATTATTATTTTTTTATGGCAATAGTACTCTGTCTTTGGTGGAAAATGTCAACTATAGTATGATGGTGATATTTGACTTAAATGAGGGTTAATGGCCCACACAAGAGCAGAGCAGAGCAGAGCAGAGGATATGGTATATAGTATCGTCAAACAGTAACATGCAAAGATGATACAATTGGCAGCAAAAACAGTAACAGTGTGTAGAATAAAAACACATTACCTTCCACAAATAAGAGAAAAGAGAAGGTGGGTCGATAACAAACGCCTTGTGAAGCCGGCCTGGGTAGTACTCCCCCAATATTTTCAGTGTTGCCATTAACACATTCATAAAAGCTGAGGCTGACCTGAAAAAGCCTGTGTGGAGTCCATATATACAATTCAAATTCCATAATAATTTACTTTAGTTGAGTATTGAAAAACGATAAAGCTGATCAAAGGCAAGGGAGGCAAAAAGGAGAATGTGAATTTTGTTAGGCTGTGCGTGAAGAAGATCAACATCTAAAGGAACAAGAGACTACAATTCCCGATATACCCCTACCCCTGTCACCTACACTACTGCTTCCTGACGGTGACACAGGACACGCCGGACAAATTCCTCAGACCATCTCAGATCTTGCCGCTTCTCACGAAATTAAAACAGAGCAACACACCTTTACCAACAAACAAAATAGTTAAGGAACTTACTTGCGTCGAACAAGAGCACAAACTGGTCGACCCCTTTTGGCATGGTGCTTATGGCCACTTCCAGGGTGAACACCAGCAAACGAGCAAAGCTGTACAAATTAAAAACTATAATTAGTTTTTACACCTAACTTTCGTTTCTTTTCTTTTCCATGGACTATAATTCAAGATCAGATGGGTACTCACAGTTTCTGTGACTGAAACTTGTGGTAATCTTGTTTGATCCTGAAAACCTGTAACAGATAGACGCATAGACAGTGAAGGAGGATGAAGAAGAAGGATATATACAGAGATATTAAATAATTAATTATAATTACCATAACGGGTCTGGATTCGTCGTCGTGGCCGGCGACGTAAGCAACACCCTCGGCGAGCTCGGCTGAGAACTCATCTGCTATGAGATGCTCTGTTCAAAACAAGAAAAGAAATGTTTTCATTACTTGATTCTTTATTTTGAATACTAGTGTTCCAAATGATTACTTTAGGATGCTGTTGTGTTCCCTTTAACAGTATATTCACAAAAAAGCAATTTGAAAAAGCAACAACAACCCCACAACTGTTACTGTACTAGCTATTAGAAAAACAAACAAAGGGAATAGAAGGTTGATGCAGATACGAAAAACTGAATCTTTTTTAAAAAAAAAAAACAGAGCAAACGGTAACTATAGTGTACCAATGCCAATGTTTTCTCTCCAAGAAAGACAAGCACGCAAGTGCCTGGCAGCCTTCTTCACGCTATCTCCTTTTGCCTTCAAGAACCTCTCAACACAAGCAATGTTGCAGAACTTCTCCTGTAAATAATGAACCGAAACCCACAAGTGTAAATTAAATGAACAAACTTGGCTTTTTCTTGTTAAGGAAAAGAAGAAGAAAGACGGACCTGCTTGACAGTGAGAGGAGATTGTTTTCTGAGTAGGTTGAGAACAGCTTCAACAGCTCTAGCATTCATGGCTGCTCCTTTCGGGTCCTTGAGATCTTTCTTCCCCATTTCGAGAAAAACAAACTTAACTTAACTTAACTGCTCTCAAGAAACGAATAACTCACAACACCAAAATACCAAACTTTTTCTTCACGCAACCATTAAAAACGGAGCAAAGACAGAGAAACAAACAGAGAGTGTGTGTGTGTTTGTGTGTGTTTTGAACACTGAAAACGTTGTGTATAAAGAGGGAGGACAGGACACACACAGAGATAGGGAGGGGTTGTATTTATAGCAAACGACGCCACGCAACGCCGTTTTTTATAGGGTAACAAATTTTGATTTAGTCAATGTTTTAAAATATAAAGAAAAAGAAATGATGATGTTTTTATTATTATTATTATTTACTGATAGTAATAATTATCCGATATGGAATTCTACGGTGGCACCCGTTATGGGTATAAGGGTAATAATAACTTGCTTTTTCCTTTTTCCTTTTTCTTAAGTGTTATTACTATTATGCCCCTGTTGACATTGATGAACAAATGAGATGCATTTAATTTGGAAGTGTAGTTATGAGAAGCGGAGTGTTTGGTTTGGGTACTTGGTTGTTCTTTGTGTATTTAATTAATTAATGGTCAATTTGGTAGGGGAGGAATATTTGCACTGCACAGGTTCAGTTTGGCCCGTGAACGGATATTTCGGGATAATCGGACATCGCTATTCAATGTCCAAACAGTGCTTTTCAGGTACTTCTAACACTGTTTTTATTACTACTGACAGCTCTATTCTTTTTTGTACTCAAAATTTTTATTTTCATATTTATACATCATTGTTTACATTGCGTGTCTTGTTATTTTGGCTACCCAATTTTTTTTCATTCTCTGTCCTAGCATCAATCTTGTACTTGCATGCAAGGAACTTATTTAAGACTTGTTTGGGTCATCTACTTTAAATTGCTATATTTATAAAAGTAGCTAGAAGGAGATAAAATATATGTAGAGAATAAAGACTTTGTTTGATAAATGAATGTTTAAGGGATAATTGCAGATAACTCCCTTGAACTTTGAAGGTTTGACAGATGACCTCCCCTCAACTTTTTCCGTTAGCACATAACCCCCCTAAACTTGCGCACTTTTCTGTTAAATTTTAAAATTTATTGTAAAATTACCAAAATACCCTTATATTTTAATTATTTATTATTTTAAATAAATATATCTATTCTCATTCCATGTAAGTACTCACACCAAAAGATTTCCCTCCACAACAGTGAGACCCAAATCTTGGAATTCCTAGGGTTTTTCGAATCACAAGAATTTCATATAAAGCACAAATTAGAATAATAACAATTCCATATTCTAATCAGATCGGCAGATTTTTTTCACGATGGGAAGAGGAAAGTTCAAGGGCAAGCCCACCGGTCGACGACAATTCTCCACTCCGGAGGAGATCGGTAAGCCTCCAAACCCTAAATTTTAGGTTGAAAAATTCTACATTTTGTTCTTTTTGTTAGATCTGTGAACTTTGCGTTACTGTTCGTACTGTTTTAATCCTATATTTAGGTCGAAAAAGTTGTGTGGTCGTGTTTTAGTGATGGGTTTTGATCGGAATTTTGTGGGGATGATTTAGAAATTGGATTGAAATTTATGTAAATGGCTGATTAATGTGGAAGACAGTCTGTTTCATTCCTGTCCTGTGTGTATATGTATGTTGAGAAGTTGGATTATCTTGTTTTTTGTGGTGGAATTTTATCACCCTCTTCGTCCCAAAATGAGTATCAACTTTCTCTTGCATTTTTTTTCAGGAAGTTAGTTAGATATGAATTACCGATAACATTCTATAGTAATAAGTTGGGCAGGGTTACAAGATAACATATACTACCTCCGTTTCAAAATAAGCGTCGTTTTAGAGATTTCCACACATATTAAGGATGAAGACATAAAAATCATTATTACTAACCCACTACTTTTGGAATTTTACTTGAAAACTCTTGAAAACTTTTCATCTTCTATATGAGACAAGAAAAATGAAATCACGATTAAAGGGTATTATGGGAAGTTCATGGGTATACTTTTGTTAAAAGTAGAAAGTGACACTTATTTTGAAACAAAAATTGAACTCTAAAACGACACTTATTTTGAAACGGAGTTAGTATTTGATATTCCTTGCACTCATTTTACATATACCGTGTTATCACGTGTTGTCTTCATAGCATGCTAGTTTATGTGAGTATGTTTACCGCACTTTGATTGACCGTTTTTATGTTATTTTGTTATAATTAGTAAAAGTTTTGTTAGGTCTTCCACTAATGAAAGTTGTTTTCTTTATTATGAGTGTGGGTTTTAGATGTTCGCAAAGAAGATAGTGATTTGTCATATTGTTGAATTCAAAATTTCAACTTGTGATTTTCGTGACCCGTGGTCATATGATTTAATAACAACATTTAGAGTTTTCACAAACTACATGACAACCGGAAGTTCTTTTTGAAATTTGAGATTTGCTATCAACAATGTCTTGCAAAATGCAATCAATTTTAGTACAATACTTTATTATTGTCCACTCAATTCACTATTGTAAATTATTTATTTATATTTTCTTTCTTTCATTTTCCTCTCGTAAATTTTTATTTGCCGAATACCGTTTACCCGAGGTTGGGCTGGCCTCGGGTTGAACTGGTGGGAAGGGAGATTTCTTGCAATGTGAATAAGAACTGTGTTCTCTTATTCGATCTATACAGTCTAGTTTATGTTGGAGTTCTAATCATTGTTTCTATTGTGGTAGGTTTCATTTTGTACTTGCTTTCGATTTTGGTGTTCTTCGTGATTGTTGGTTTCCCGAACTTTGGATTTGTAGCCCCGGGCAATTATTTGGTAATTAATGATATCATGTAAATCAGGTTACATGTCTCATGCGGATTTACAAAGTTTTCAGACTCGACATCAAAATTAAATAGGAATCTTAACTGGATAAGAAGATCGTTTTATAGAATACTCGTGCGTGGTCATTCATTATCAATAGTGTCTTCAATGGGTTCTGCATAGTTTTGCCAAACATATACTCCCTCCGTCCCAAAATGAGTGTCCTCCTTTCTAATTTGAGAGAAATTAAGGACAAGTTAGTTAGTGTGGTATGTTTACTATTCTATCTCCATGAT
>JAYMTK010004407.1:0-11148 GCA_036897405.1 Pelargonium myrrhifolium | reverse complement strand
TACTTTTAACAAACTTTTGCACATGAACTTTCCATATTACCCTTTAGTCATGATTTTATTTTCTTAGTCTCATATGGAAGATGAAAAATTTGTAGGGATAACTCCAAAAGTAATGATGATTTTTATGTCTTTATTTAAGGGTAAAAAGGTCATTTAGCATCTTTTCTTAATATGTGTGAAAATCTCTAAAACGACACCTATTTTGAAACGAAGGTAGTATAAAATAGAGACAACGATGACATATCTTTTGTAAAATTGATTACAAAAATAACAAGTGAGGTATAATGTGATATTATTTAATTGGGTAAAATGTATATCAGTTGACTGATATAACTTTATATCAGTTGCACTAATGAGGTGATGACACCTCATTTAAAATCACTTATACCCACCCAAGTGAATTTGTGGGAGCGGAGCGACCTGTCCAGATCCATGATTTTAAATGAGGTGTCATCACCTCATTAATGCAACTGATATACATTATACCCATTATATATAAATATGTATGTTGTAAATTTAAATAGTTAAATATCAAGATAATATTTGTGTGTTTCAAACAATTGCATAGATTAATTTTTAAAATTCCATGTGTACTCGGCTTCCTTGGATTCGGTTTCGCCCTATCCGAGGAGTTCGGTGGCAGCGACCACCGACAGGGCATTTGGTGCTCAATGTGGACGGTGCATGTTGAGAGGGTCAAGCTGCTTGTGGGGGAGTGGTCGGGTCATCCACAGGTTATGTTATGATTGCTTTTAGTGCTCCTCTTGGTTGTGGAACTAATAACATGGCAAAGTTCACAGGTTTTTGTCGGAGCCTTTTTCTTTGTCGGGAGCGAGGTATTATTTTATCGGTAGTTTATATGAATTCTAAATTGATTTGTGATATTATCTGTGGGAGGTGTAGCTGTCCTTGGGCTTAATCTTATCTGCGTCGAGCTTGTGTCTCTTTGTTAGGTAATATTCTTGTTTCTCATGTATTACGCGAAGCAAATAGAGTTGATTGGTTGGCGGGTTATGGCCTTTCTTGCAGTTCTGATCAGATTTTCCTGTTAGTTTGAACAGACTTGTTTTTAGTGATAGGTTTGGTTAATTTCTTTCCGTCCCGGAAAGTTTTTTATGTAATTCTTGCATGCATGTAGCCTTGTGGTAGGTGCATTTTAAGGTCAGGCTCATTATGTCCCCCCTCCTTGTACTTCAATTCTACTTATTCATGTGCCACTTATTAGTAAACCAATGGGAGAAACTCGTACGCAACGCAAATATTTTCCAAAATCATTCTACCCGACACAAAAGCGCTTTCATTTTCTGAAATGATAATTGGTGGATCACATTACACAAGGTAATAGGTTGAAGATCTCCAATTTCTTTCAACATTACATAAGGTAATAGGTTGAAGATCTCCAATTTCTTTCAACTAATATTCGGATTTCATATTTTTTTTTGCACGCCCCTAGCCTCATTCAAGTCGCAAGTTCAAAATGAAAATAGAATAACAATCCTTTAATTGCAAAACACAATCACAAATTTTCAAGTTAAAGCAACTGTCTGGCCTATCCCGACAAAAATACCTTCAAACAAGGTATCCTATAATCATGTTCAACTTGAAAACAAACATACCCAGAAAACAGTCAATGATGAAAGAAAGTAGCAGAGTTTATTCAACTGCAAATTACTGCGAGGAACCCCCCTTCCAGATCCAAAGGGTTCAGAAACATTCCATAACAAATACAAAGCAAATGAAAATGCGACCACCCAAAACCAAAAACATTATTGGGCTGTAGTCCAAAAAACAAGTGGCAAAGTAAAATGAATTGGGCGTCCAAGTCTAGGCGTTAAAGCACCAGAGATGGACACAAATCAATCCAATTAACTAGATGGAAGAGGCGTATGAAAAATAGGGCCTATTCCAGAAAGCAGCTTTTGTTAAAATAAGCCACTAATGCAAATACCACAGAAAAGTAAGTTACCGTACTTATCTACACCACCATAAGATGTTTCAGCAGCAGCAGCAGCAGCAAACATATTCAGGATTCAAAAGGCTTCAGCAGATCTAAAGCATGTCATCTCTGAAACGCTACTACCTCTTAACTATACATTAACTTCTTACATCAACCAGAGCTTTTTCCCCATCGCATAGAAATCTGTCATCTTCATTTTCTGGACTCCCATCAATTCCAATAACTGAATCACCTAAAATATGACGCCATGTACAACTTCACCCCAATATCAAGGGGTCCATCATCCCCCCCAACAGCATGAAGTGCTACAGGAATTGTTGAAAATATACAAACCGTGAGGGGGAAAACAGCAGGATCAATTTCTATGTTAGCATGTGGCTCAACCCCATGGGCTTCTTTGCCAACATCACCTACGTTTGCTACACACTCATCGGCACCCTCTTTAGATGTGCCCTGCTTGTCTTTCAGGTTGCATGGACTTATAATACATGCAACATCTTCAAGCACCTTGCATTTCCCAGGGCTACCTCTCCTAATTGAACGTTTATTCGTACACAAACTAAGCACCAATGTTGAGGTAGATTCTAGCCATTCTACTGTCAAACCCTCAACTTCATCATAGTATATTCGCCGCTCAATCTGAAACCATGTACATATTGGCTAATAAGATTTAACAATAAATTTTAAAATCAAGGAAAACATAAGAAAAGATACAACTTACAGCTAGCTCTTGAATATAAATGGACATAAATCTTGGCCCCAAGCCCAACACCCTCGCTTCTGAAATAAAAACCTGAAAAATGAAAACACATCCCCAACATAAATCAATCATGATAAGATATTGGCAGGGAATACATATCAAAGATATTGGAATTATTACTATCACGCTACTCTAACTTCATATTACCCAGCTCTGAGTATTATCACATCAGATTTTATTAGTAAGTTCAAAAATGTAATGTCTTCCACTTTATACCAGCTCTCTTCAACTTCAGCCCCAATTGTACAATAACTGAGTATAAGATTCATAAATTTTTAGCCAGGGTTCAGCAAGAAAAAATGCCTATAAATTGGGCCAGCGCTGCAAATCTCCATAGATACAACAAGGAGGAATTCACTCTAAAGACATATGGCTAATCGAGCACACAATGAAACACTCCTATCTAGGTTGTTTTCTTTCATTAAGGATCACCATGGAGTTGTTAACCAAGGCAAAACAAATAGAGAATGCCTTAAAGAAGGCCAATCTTCACATATGATGCAATAAGGGGAGTTCGGTTTGATATACAAGACACATTGCATTTACACTATATACTTGAGGATTTGATGGGAATAGCAGTCCCAATGAAGTTGTTTCCACTCAGTTTATTCCCAAATATGAAATATAAATAACAGAAACAATGGCCAAATGTAGGAGGATGCAGATAACCCATTTATGTATAGATCACTAATCTTAAGTCCTAGGATATAATAAGCATGACAGAAAACATGAGAAGCAAACTGATACCCCACAAAAAAGTATCACCTATAACCTATTAGATAGGGGAAGGATGTACACATGCCCTTGGTTCAGTGTCAACAAGAATACACACACAGAATATATATATATATTATTGGCCTACTTGATCACATTCAACACAGCACAGAGGAAAGGTAAGAATCAATTGCTTTAACTAGCAGAAATTTTAGTAGTCTTTGAAGTAGAATGCAGCATATGAATTAGAAAGTTAAGGGGAAAGATAAGGATATCGTGAGACACAGATGGTGTTTCGTTCCAGATTGGCTTGATGAAATTAATTAGTACTTCACAAGCATCAGTATATATAGCCATAATATAAATCAAAATTAATAGCAACAACATATTGCATTCCGGATTTAATATGGTAGCATGCCAGGCTCCAAATCTTTCTGAACAAATCCAGATTCGTATAACCAAGAGGAAAAAAAAAAGGAGATAAAACAACAGTAAAAAGAAAAACGGGTACCTCTTTTTTCTTCAGCATAACCCACATATAGAGTTTTTCACAGGCATCCTTGACATGCCTGCAAGCAAGTTTTCGCTCATTGCAATGAGCAGCGACATCGGCAAGTAGTTCTGCGCAGGGAATTCTATGCTTCATTGCTGCAGCCGATAATACTTCCCTACATTCCTTGGAATCAGCGGCATATTTGTCAAAACAAATGCCGGTGTAACATCTTAATACCTCCTCCCCCTTTTTCACTTTCTCTGATGGCTTCTGATGATGCTTAGAATACAGCTGCTCAGCTTCTATAGCTGCAGCTAATGTCCGATGTACAATAATATCAGGATACCGACGTAAAGGCGAAGTGAAATGAGTATATAGGGGAACAGCCAATGCATAGTGACCCCAGTTGTTCTCACAGTCTGTCATACTTCCACTACAAAAATAAGATGCCAATTGCATTGGTCTTGTAGCATATGAGATAAGTATATTAAAAAGAACAGAATCATCCTTGAGTTTCTCCTTGATTCGCTTCAATGACAGATGAAACCGGCCAGAAGTAGAACTGTCCAATTCTAAACCATGTTTGTAACAAAATGCTTCAAAATCCTTTAGCTTCCGCATGTTAGGTTCAGGGTGCCTCCGCAGCAAAGCACTGTTAGGAAAAGCTCTAGATATGATTTCAGCAGCTGTTGTGTTTGCCAAAAGCATGAATTCCTCAACAAGGAAGTTTGAGTCTTTTCGATCACAAAGCATACTATCATATGGAATTCCATACTCATCAACTTGGAAAACAAGTTTGCAGTTTTCTAGCTGTAGAGCCCCTTTGTCAAACCTTTTTTCCCTCAAAGTTTTAGAAATCTTATGAAGGCTTTTAACTGAGCTAATTACATCCAGCCATTCAAAACGGCCATGCAACTGTGGGCAGCCATTATTTCCTACGGAATTACAACCCTCCCCATCAAACTTCCCATCAATAATGTCCTGAGCATGTTCATAAGAAAACTTGCAGCAAGACCGTATCACAGTGCGGCCAATCCAGCGATCAATAACTTCCCCTGATGAGTTGATGTCCCAGAAAATAGAGAATGCTAGCCTATCAACTCCGGGATTAAGAGACCCTACACTCTCTGAAAGCAACGGCGGCAACATTGGAATTTTATGTTGCAACATATAGATACTAGTTGATCGAAGCTGAGCTTCTATGTCTAACGATGTGTCAGGTAAAACAAAATATGAGACATCAGCAATATGAACGCCTACTCTAAAAATACCATTGGTCATTTTCTCGATTGATAGAGCATCATCAAGATCAGAGGCAGTGGAAGGGTCAATAGTAAAAGTGCAAAGACTTCTAAGATCTCTTCTACTTTTAAGCTCCTCCAATGGCACCTCCCATGGGACACTTGGAAGGCAGGAAAGTGCATCAGCAGAAAACTCAGAAGAAGAAATTTCATTCTCAAACAAAATTGCATTAATATGCGGTTCTAGCTCACCACCACGTCCAAAAACATGCAAAATGCGGGCTTGTGGGATTGGAGTTTCTTCACTCCAATTATCAATTTGTGCTGCAACAAGTTCCATTTCAACTGTTACATCGCCATCCTCTAACCTTTTCCTTATGGGGACAGGCAAACCTTTGACAAAGACCATCATTTTTGGAAATTTCGGATCAGTTGGTGACAATTGAATGTATTCATGCTCAGAAAATGTGAATGAGTTTTTGCTCTTTGCATCTTTTCTGCAAGCTTCCTTATAAGAAAGCAACTGCTTAACACCAAGGAATCCAATGACAACATCACGACGAGAAGATCTCTCAATAATGGCTACGACCCTACCAGTTGGTCGTTTTGATGGGAATGAACTGACCAAAGCACATATCCTCCCCACAGCTTTTCCAACTTCACTCTGGTCTGTAAAAGAGCCTGCATATGATGAATCTGAGGAATGGAGATGATGTCCATTATCATTACTATGTCGTCCTGATTCTATGAGTTCTGGACAAGCAATTTCACCGGGATGAGAATTTTCCTCAGTGGGAAATCCTTTTTCAAGAGGCAAGCAGCTTCTACATTGTGTGTACTCACAGGCCTCATCAATCTTACTTTTGCCCTTACAGCTATCACCAACTGTTCCATTAACTTCTAAGAGTAGAACATTATCTTCTGGCCGTGAAATATTGTTGGAATATCCAGCTGATCCTTTCATCCTGGTCCAAAACGGCACAGGATCAACCTTGAGCACTACAATGTCTCCTTCCACCTATATTGAATAAGTGAATTAATCAAAACACGAAACATTTCCAAACAAAACAGGAAAAACATATTATACAGATGAATATCAACAGCAACGATTTTAGAGCTATAAATAATTGAAAATTTTAGGTCAGCGGCATTTATATACTGAAGAAATATCCAAGCAAGAAGGCACAATGGGACCACATTGTCAATAATGCACAATGATGCAAATGTAAGTCATTTATTATGGAAATAAACACACATATTCGTAACAACTAAACACATAAACCAAAAGAGAAAAAGGATATTAAGGAGCTTCTATGTATTAATTAGAGGCTCTGCTTCAGCCTTTTCACTAGTCCTTGTCACAAGAATTATCTCAAACATTATAATGAGACATTATTATGAGACATTCTTTGTATGGATCTATATCACCAACAAGCACCTATATCAACATTGCCACCATAATCCCCCAAATATTTTAAGTGAAACCCTGGAGAAGATCTACCAATATGTATGCTGCAAAATACAAGCCAATTCCTATGTTGACAAATAAATGAACTGACCAAGGCACACAATCCAGGCACAAAGTTCATAAGCAAGCTCAAGGCAAACTTGAGAACAAAGTTTTAACGGAGTGTAAGTGCAGAATGATCAGCATGCCCCATTGAAGTGAAGAAAACATGTTGGACATGATAAACATTACACTTAAAGATACCAAAAAATCCTATACATAATGATCACAGAACCAAAACAGTGATCCTTTTAGCCTGCATCACACACGTATTCACATACACTTGTTTTCTTATAAGCATCCAAATCAATGTTTAACAAGTGTTGACGATTCAAAAGAAGTGCTTTAATTGCACTTCCTTGTACACCCACCTTTTATATGGAGCAGGCATTAACATACTTTAAATAACAATTTTCAGCCATATCACTCTATTATCTTATATCAATATAACAGATGACAGAAAAAATGGTAACTGTCAGCACATAATCATATAAAACAATGGGATATCTATAAGAACTATTTCAAGAACCCACACTAGGGTGCATTTTATGAATAGTTTATATGTAGAATTTCCCCACCCACAAAGGTGCAAATTCTAGTCAAGTCCAGTGGAATATTCAAATCACAGAAGTAGGAAACATTTCCCCAGCCACACACTAGCAACCTTTGACAGTACGAACTGGAAAACCAATACTTAATAGCAGCTAAGAAAGACAGAAATGGTAAGCTGCATCACCAGCATCAAACAGCTTATATTTGAAAACTGAAAGCAAATGGAGCTCAGAACTCCTCTGCATAGAACAACATAGGAAAAGGAGGATAACAAATGCAGACTTACAGCTCTGTTCTGTGCAGCAATCCCATTGATGAGAATGTCAATCGGAATTCCATCAATTTTGCAATAGGCCTGTCAGTACAAAATTTTATGGAGATAATAAGCCGAGTAATGCATCAAGTATATAGAGAAATTTCAGCCTTCAGATAAAAAGAAACTTATATATAACAAACCTCAAGTCTATTGTGAGCATTTACATGAAACAAAGCTTTAAACGCGTCACCTTTCTGGAAGAAAAAAAAAACAAAGAAAGAAGACATTTCAATGAACAACTTTTATCTTGTCCTAAGACACCAGAGAATATTTTCAGTTTATGCTAAGATGGACAATTGATCACATACAAAATATGAAGACCAATTATCAAACTGACCTCCATTGCCTCATTAACAGCCTCAGTTGACCAGTGCGGTGTAAAATATTTTCTGTGTGAATAATTCTCTATCTTTTGGGAAGGAAGCAAATTCTTGTTGATATATGCCCCAAAAGACCCATCAGAAGCAATGGATTCCGGACAAGATTTTGAAAATATTTTTTCAGATGGAAAAAGATGACCATTTTCCACGCTCTGCATGTCTGCCACGTCTTCCTGTTCATTAATATGCATTGCAGGCATAGAATGGAAAGCAACATTTGAAGCTCTAGCCATTTCATGCTCATTGGAAGGTTTTCTGTCTGATTCTTGGGGTGTAGATGAATTATTTAAGGATATGGCAGTATGATTAGATACTATTCCATTTCCTGATAGCACTGATGCTTCTCCATGTACTACATTTAACGAACTGGAAACTGTTAACATAACAGGCAATCAAGAAACTGAGCATTCAAGTCAACTGCTTAGATATAGAATAAAATCAATATTAACTATTCACGTAGAACCAAACAAAACAAACAAGATGTCAAAATAACATGAAAAGTGAATAAAACAAACTGATTTGGAACAAAGAAACTTCAATGAGTAAATAATCTATAAAATAATTTTTTTGTGCAGTGCTTCCGACAGAAACAATACAGAAGTTCTTAAAAAAAAAAAAGTAATTGATCACACAAAACCAGAAAGACTTTTATCGGCTTATGAAAATTGAAACGCCATCTCACAAACACAAAAAATGCTGTTTGACCAAGATTAATTTTGAAGTTTCATCTGGCTACATTTCCACTCCTTTGGCTTAAATTTGTCTAAAGGAATATCCTTTAAATCTCTAAAAACAACAGAACTTACATTAACTTGAAATCTTAGGGCGAACCTTAACTAATCCCGTTTCATATTAACTGTGTTTCTAGCAAGCAAAATTTGTTTCAAAATAGATGTCATTCTACTGAAGATAAAAAGTCACACTTTCCAACTATGCCCTTTCGTATATTCCCAAGTACAATGAGTGCACAAACTACGGTGTAAGGCTAAATAAGTCATTTTACACAACTTAATTTGTTTGAAAAGCTCTAGAAAGACATTTAATATGAAAAAGAGGTAGTATTCTTCAACCGAATGGGTCCCAACTCAAAGTCATAAAACCCAAATTAGTAATTCCATCAATATTTGGAACTTTTTAAGTTATCCTCGCCAAATTTCAATGAATATGTAGAAACCAAAGACAGTCACAGGAGTAGTGCTACACTACAACTATACACTACAACTACTTAATCAGGATGAGTAGTCCAACTTGTGTGGAGCCAGCACAATAGCACTAGGAGATGAGGTGTACTTGTTCTAGACAGCCAGGCTTAATAAACAGTCCAAACATTTAGCAAGGAACTGTTTAACAATATAATAAACTTAAGCTCAAACCTTAAAAAATATTTCACAAGTGGGTCTACCGTTTGCCAACATGAATTACATTGTACTACACAATAATATAATAACTTGTCAGTACTAACTTTCAACAAAGCCCCAAAATTTTCACCTTAATGTACTATTTCTTCCTACACAGCATCAATCTATATATCACAGAAAAGCGGTTCAAAACTCATACACTAACAATCATCAGTAAAATAAAAATCGAGGACTTCCCAGAAGAAACCCTGTTATGGGATATGTAGACGAATATCTGATTAAATCAAGGTACTGAACAGAACCTGAGTTGTGCTTAGAACGACGATTAGATCGGCGCCTGGTCTTCTTCTTCTCCTTATCAGCATCCTCGACTCTTTCCACTGGGGATTGCTCAACCACACCTCCCATGATTAGAAATAACAAATATCCGAACAGCTAAAAAGCAAAATCAGAAGTAGAAAAAGTAAAAAGAAATCGAAAATTTGGGAAGCTGAAAGGGGAAAGATAAAACCCTAGATCAGATTAAGAGAGAGAGAAATCAAAGCGTCTTCCGATTTGTTAAAAATATAAAACGGAAGAAGCAGAAAAAGGAAAAATAAAAAGAAGAAGAAGAAGATAGAATTGAACAAAAAAACAGAGGGAGACGAAGAGTTGGGTTAAATATTATATGTGAAGTTGTATGTATGTATGTAGTTGTGGAAGGAGAGAGAGAGAGAGAAATTGAAAGGGATGTGATGAGTGGTCGGCGCAGACATGGGCGCCGACTCTTGATTCCTTTGTCTTCCCTCTTACTTTCCTTTTCTTTTCCTTTTTTTCAAGTGATTTTCATCTTTTACTTTCCTTTTGTTGTTGTTGAGTCAATTTATTTATTTTTTGAGTATTTTACATCAATGAAAATGATGGGTTAACTTAATGTTGAAAAATCTGCATATTTCATGATATTTTTGTGACTACAAATGAATAATCTCGTGTGTAGTAATTTCAAGTATTTTTTTTATCACAAAGATATAACTTTTATTAATTTGAATCGGATGCAATTATATCAATCATCTGTTTAGGACACTCAAATTTTCTTCAACACCTCTTCTCCACCCTACTACCCAGATCCCGAGCAATAGAGTGTGCTACCATATTGGCATAATGTTTAATACAGGAAAAATATATGCTCTCAAAGGCCGTACAGAGGTCAACAATGTTCTGAAAAATCACACCATAAGGGTTACGATACTCGACCATTTTATACACATATAAGATAACAATGAGAAAGTCACTATCAACCTCCACCCATCTCCTTCCGCCCCTCCCTAACAGCCATAGCCTCCACTAACGCCACACAGGGCCGTCTCCAGGATTTCATGGGCCCTGTACAAATTGTGAAATTTGGGCTCCTAACTTCTTTTTTTTCTTTTTTTAAATCGAAACTGAACATGAACGAATGAAAACAGACTCAATCGATTAATCAAAGTCGATCAACCGGTTATGATTATAAACTGCAATTTGTACATTGTTAAACTAAAAAATTAAAGTTGAGTCGGATACAATTTTTTATTTAGTAGAGTATAATAAACGGAGCAAAACCGACCGATTGCAAAATATTAAAAATTTTAATAAATTCTCAAAACATGTCGGAACCTATAAAACATAAAAATCTTATTTCAATCAAATAAACAAGGAACGTTTAATTGTTTGATTAATTGAAAATATATTTATTTATAAAAATATATATTTGTGTTTTTTCTTACTTTTTTTTGTTCAATTTGAATCTAAATATTGATGTTTTTCTTTCTTAAAATGGTTTTAATATTAAAGTTGTGTTTGTATAATTAAAAAATTAATCAAATTAATTGTGAGTGTCTGGTTTCTCAGCTAT
>JAYMTK010004406.1:0-11152 GCA_036897405.1 Pelargonium myrrhifolium | reverse complement strand
ATACTAATTACACCTATATTGCCAACTCACTTTGTACAAGAGTTTTTGTAAAACTCTTGGGACAAATAGCATTTCTCATATAGATATATGAGTAAAATGTGTATCAGTTGACTGATATAACTTTATATGTGTCTGTATTTCACTGGTGTCTTAGAATTTAAGCTAGAAAAACATTGGCTTAAATTTCTTTTTTTTGGGTAATTCAGTAAGCACCCTAAACTATCAGTTTTTTCATTTTACATCCTCGTACTTTAATCTGGAACTTTTAACACACTTGAAGTAGTAGACGATCTCTTCGCATAGTTTATATGCAAGACCTAGACCTTCGATTCAAATCTCACTATCCACACCCTTTACAGTTGGGTTTAGGTTAGAGCATTTCGAATCCAAAACCTAAATTCGATTTACACCTCAAATTTACGTTCATATAATCATATATCGTTAAATTTGACTCAAATCCAGTATTTCAAAACATAAACAAGAATTCAAATGGACATCATTGTGTACTAATTTATTCATTCAATTAGATTCTACAATAGCTATAAATGGTCTCTAAAATATAATACATCAATACCTAATAATCATCTTCTCAACTCAACATCTCATTGCTCTTCAAAACCCTAAAAAAAATTACAAACAAAAACCAAGTTCTTGAACCTATTTGGTATCATACTATTATGGTCTCACCAAAGCTTGCTCTAATTGCTCATCTTCTCTTCTATTATGGAAGCGTTTGGATTAAAAAAAATTAGAACGAGATTCTCGTTTCAAAGCCATTCTCCTGACCAGAAAGTCAGAATCCAAACACGAAGAATGTGAATCTCGTTCTCATTTTCATGCCTATAACTCTTCCGCCCCAAGTTCCTCTGGCTCGCCTGCCGGTGGAAAGGGATGGAACATGACGAAAACCCGACATTTCACAGCAAAAATCACAATGGCCGGGATATTGTTAAGCTTGGCGGATAGCCATTCGAGGGTTTCTGTGATTTCTTCTTGAAGTTCGTTACGCTACAATGGGGACATATGTACTCTAACCCGTCTGTTTTTGCGTAATCCTGAAAGTTCCAAGAAACGAAGAGTTTACAGATTTTTGTAAGCTTTGTGCTATGACTATGTGACCGAGAGACGATGCTAATATAATCTTACCTTGAAGGCACCGAGACCTTGTCTTCTGTCACAGCCAAAGTGAGCCCACTCTCCACAGACGCCGCAGTTCACCCAATCTCCAGCGGCACTACTGTTGAAAAGACGCGCAAATCGGTTTGTAAGGACTAAGGAAACATTACCGGGAAAAAAGAATAGTATGATTTTTGCCGAACATGGAACGAGTACAAACCTGTGACACAACAAGCAGCACTCTCCGTCTACATCGTCATGAGCCAATTCGTATTCTTGGAGAAAACTTGTCCTTTCCAGTTGATGCCATTGCCGACGTGAAAGCCTCCTCTCGTTACCACCTAAGGAAAACCCGTCTCTCAGTTAAACAAATGCTATCAACTCGTAATTGGGATCCTCGGGTTGGGTCATAGATACTAAAAAACGCTACCAAGAGCTCACCTCTTTATATAAGTTGTAGAGATCAAGACGTTTCGCGTTAAGTATGGCATCTGGGAACTCAGCAATCCCGCTTTGAGGAATAAGACGAGTGTGCCCTCGAAGGATAAGGAATTGCATCACGTCCTTGAAAACCCCCCCCCAAAAAAAAAAAAAAAAAAAAAAAAAAAAAAAAGAGCTTAATTTGTTTCTAACCGACATTTTGCACGCAACAGATATAGCCTTCGTCATATATATGTACTCACCTCCGAACAAACCTCAATTGGGCTTCTACCGCAACCGTGCTTCTTCAAAGGCAGGGGATTCAAGGAAATAATTTGCTTGGCCTGAAATGAGCTCGAAAACGATTTCCGATGTGTTGCAGAAGTTGATCCCGCAACAGTCTGCTTTATGGGAGGAAGAATCGGCAGGTCAACCTTAATTTGACCACCATCAAGCCCGTCTGCTTCGGACGTTCTAGAAAAGATTGGCCTATTATGTTGCCGAATATGGGGAATGGGTCTCAAAGCAGCGACTTTCAATCTTTGCCTAGCTGGCAGTAAGGGCGTGCTTACTCCATTCATCAAGGGTTTGGAATTACCATTATGAGAACTCCGACTATTTTCTATGCTTGATCGAGACCTCTTTCTACTAGGAGGAGGCGGTCTCAACCAACTTGGGAGACAGCTGAGGCTAAAATTGTTTGGAAGGATATCGTTCCCGTCCTTTGAACAGAAGAAGAGGAGACGCTCAGCATCTTCTTTCTCAAAAGACGCAACCGCCAGTCCCTGAATGCTTGCAATGCCAAGAGCAACTAAACTCCGGTAAGAAACATCTGGCGCTAACTGTCTCAATACCTGAAAGTAGTTTAGCTACCATAAGCAAGGAAATCGAGCAAAATACTAACTGAAAGGAGGACTATCAAAAGCTGTAGACTCTTTATCCCTCTCTCTCAAAGAATCTAAGTCGAGACATTTTTGGTTTGGGCTAAGCCAAACCAATCACAATATGACACGTCATTAACTTTCACTACAATGACTTGTCATATTGTGATTGTCGTGACACTAAAATGATGTGTCATATTGGAACCGGGTCACTTTAATGAGTTTTTTATTGTGATTGGCGGCTCATTTGAAGCCAAATTAATCTTGGTTTAGAATTTTGATACTCTCTCTCTCTACACAGACAATAATATGTTCATACTTACTCCACCAGCAAAACCCTCGCAAGCACTATTTGTATGTAATAATAATCATACGAGTCATATGAATCACGCACACAAAATAGCATGAGAAGCACAATAGTAGTTATCCATATGGAACGGTAAGCGTAAAAGATATGTATCCCAAACAAAAACACAAGGGAATATTGGTGACAAGAACACGGGGAGTAGGAGAGCACAAGAACCTGCGAAGCCCATAGAGGGACCTTCATGCAAACTTCAAATACTGTTGCTCCACAAGCTATCGACGCAGATTTCCGAGGCTGAGACAGAGGCAGCTTGACACCCTCAGAGTTGGGTAGAGCAGTCACTAGCTGACTGTTTTCGATAATTTCATTTTTCATATGATTTTCTAAGAGCTGAAAATAAAACAAGTCACAAAAGTATAAGAATTTAAAGCTCCAACATCAAGAAACAACGACAAAAAACTCTTATATAACTACCTGATCATCAAAACAAGTTTGTGCACTACCCGACACCAAAAGGGAAATGTGGGTAGAACTAGAGGTTGATAAATCACATCGCATGGTCACAACACCACGAGAAAATGTTCCTGCCTGAAGAGGTGGTGGAGGGGCGCTGAACCGTAAGCATAAAAGATTAATACGTTGTCAAGAGTTGTTCAAATGTCAAATAAGAAATTAATTTTAATAATAGATTCAAGGTCTATAACTATAACCAGATATTCCACTAAGCAACATCATCGATTAAAAGTTACTCCTTACAAGAAGTAGCATACCTAAACTTTCCATGAAGTTTGCTCCCTCGTACCTGGGTAAAAGAACAAAGAAAAAATGATGTAAAAGTAGAAAGACGAATTAGAGCCTCTCAGAAACACAATTGTGGCTCGAAGAGAACAAATAAGACATGCAAAAGTTAAAGAGAACCGAACAGCAAGTATCTAGGAGTTGTACTATTTGTTGTATATGTATGAGAAATGAGAAAACAAGATCAAGAAAATGAAAATGTGAATCAAGGTGAGACAGTTGTGACGATGCTTACTTCAATGCTCAACAGGGCTTTGAGTCCATCTTCCAAAGGTTCTAACAAGTATGCATCCTGGAGAAGAAGAATTTTTTTTTTTATCAACAATCCTAATACTATATGAATCTGTGCAGCCCGTGTGTGTAAGTGATCGTACGAGAATAAATATCACATATAATCTGGTAAGCAGAGGTCACTTACCAAGGTGCATGGTTCTCCACAAACAAGAAATCTCAAGTTTACATCATCGTCATGTATCTTTATAGCAGGAAGATCATCCAAAGAGCCTTCTTCTTCATCTTCCTCTTCTCCTACCTCAGGAGGAGGTACAATAATTTTTGAAGGTTCCCCAAGCACATGCGGCCCCAGTTCACCACTAAAACCGTGGTTTTTAGCAGGAAGGACAAGGTTGTTTCTTACACAATAAAACCGAAAGGAAGCATGCGCGAGTTGGAAAGCGTCCCATGTATGGGTTGATGAACTGCAATACACAATAATGTCATTACATTATTAATGTACTTAGATTGCTTCCCCTCCACATGGCTGTAACAATTATGTATCTTTATTGTGCAGTGTCATTGATCGTTATCTAGTGCAGCTCAAGTTCAACTGATCTTCCACAGAGAACTAATTACTAAGTTTATTTCACAGTCCTGAGTTCAAAGTCAATGCACCTCGACTCAAGGTTCAGATAACCATCAAAGAAGTAACCAAAAGATCCAACCGTACTGTTAGTGTTTGATATATTTCAGTTTTGTGCATCTGATCTGATGCTCTGTGTGTGCGTGTGTCGGTGGTGTGTGTGCACGTTAGAGATATAGTTATCAATCATAGCATCCGTGAATTGCATACACAACTCTTCATCGATCAATTCAAGGCTATATACAATGGTAACATTTAATATATATTCTTTATCACCCCATTAGCTAACCTACAAAGTGACATTTAACGTTTTCATTTCATAAATATTGAAATTAGAGAGATACAATATAACACCACTCGCTTCATGCAATAAAAATATAGATACCTCTGTACCACTGAAAGTAATGCATGACGAAAATGGCAAGCGGCATAGCGTGAAAACATGTTTTTCCAGTATATCACATAAGGAATTCCCTGCAAAGATGAAAGCAAATAAACTCCTATTTTCTTTACACGGTGAATAGAAGAAAAAAGAAGAAGATGAAGACCAAAGCTTCCATTACTCAAATAGTCAAATTACAATCGAACACCTAAAATCATTGTAGTTAAGAGGTCAGAATCACCTTAGCATGTAGAGCTTCGGCCAATCTCTCTCCATTTGGGACCTCCAAATAAATCTGCATAAATATTTGAACCAAAATCAGATTAAATACAGGAGAAAAAAAAATTATAATGTTGCATCACAAGAAACAACTGAACAGACTACGACTATAAGTTTATTTTAAAGAAATAGACGAAGAAAATAACTTAGGCACCATAAGGATACTTGACCATACCAGTTCAAGTATACTATTGAAATGTCAGTTCATAGCGTTTGCAAATTTCCGTTTGATACAGTAAAAGATCAACAACATATGCAAATAGCAGCAAGCATGGATGCAGATATGTTCTACATTCTAGTCAAACACCGCAAAGAAATTTACAAAATAAACAAAGATCTAAAAAACGAATTGACTAAACTAGATTAGTATTATCAGTTATCAAGTTCAGAAAAAATGTAATACGCACTGTTGTGGGCAATGTAGTATGAAAGAGGCCGGATAGAGCTTCAGGACTAGACAAGTCAAGACCTCCCCAAGTCAGAGACCCGACTTCATCATTCTCAAGTTCCTCGCCTTGCAAGTACACAAAATTAGGCTGGTATGATTCGAGAATTTTACAAAACTCATCTTTACTCGGATTGCTGAGTGTCTGAACCTGCATTCCGTAAAGGTACACAATATGAGCTAAGCAATCTAAACAAAGACATTGCGACAACTGAATATATGCAACACACTTCACAATGATTTTTCAATACAAGAAAGTTACTCGAATTAGATATTGTACCTCCAATCGCCCCGAAGAAACCAACTCCGGAAAAGGGTACCGTTCCCGCCGAAGCTCTGAGCCATCATTTTTCAGTTTATCTTCAGAAAATTTCCCACAAGTGACTGCAAGGAGATTACAAGCATATTTTGAAGCAGCAACAGCATGAAACATCATGCTCCTTCAGCAATGGAGTTGCACAAGCTCTTCACAGCAAAGCTAGCTCCAAAATGTTAGGCTTCAACTTCCACAGAGAAGAAAATCCCAACCACAGCAACTTGATCAGAAGTTCAGAACCCTAACCTCATCTCAAGAACAACCAAACCCACCCTCCAATCCAAACACCAATTTCCAGGCAATGAAACCAGAACCCAGAAAATCCAAACCCTAATCTGAGCAACACTGAGCAAAATCAAGTGAAAAGCCCTAAACTTTCGATCCCAATCGACAAAATTGCTCAGACCCAGAAGAGAAAATCTGAGAAAATCACCAACCCAGATGAGAAAACAGAGAAAACTCACCGACCCATGTGCCAAAATGGTGGATTTCGGAGAACCCACATGAAGAAATCAAGAAATAAGGGCAAGCCAAGAAGGACGAAGCTCCTCAAATCACAAACAAGCAACGAATAGAATCGAGAAAGAGCTATGAATAAAGTAAAGAAAAAAGAAACCCTAGACTCTTAAAATTGTAAGCCTTCCAAAAGAAATTAATTGTATAAAACAAAACACACACACACACACACAAAAAAGAGAGCCTATTTACCTCCACAACAAGATCAAATCAAAGTCGTCCTCAAAAGAATTAAATTTTTAACTCTCTCATTTGTTAAAAACATAAATAGTTTGGTGTCAGAAAATTTTGACAAATAGTATTATATATGTATATACATGATGTGGTACTATATAAGTATAATTATCAAAAACATCATCCAAAATTCCACACAATGACAATGAAAAAAAAGGTGAAGAACATTAAACCCATTTTTAAGAACACTTTGGAGTTCGGACCCAAAACCCATTAAACTAATTTAGTTAAATCTTAATCCCAACAGTAACTTCGGTTAAGCAAATTAATAAAAAAATTAATCTTTTATACGGAATTCGGAAATTCCAGAGAAAAACTATATCGGAGTTACGAAATTATCATTAAAAACACAAGAACTTAAACACTTTTTCACAGCTCAGCTCCAAGAAGCTGAAAGTTACTGGGTTTTGGTTCTTCACTGGTTCTTGTGTTTCTTGTCTTGTCTTGTTAGTTTATTACAGTTGAGCTCAGTTTCTGAGTTGCATAATTGGTACCCATTTTCCCATTTTCCCAGATTTCTATATCATTCATCATATGATCTCAAAATCACATCTTTAAGGTTGACTGTACTAACTTGGAAAGATCCATGTTTTCAACAACAGCAAAAATCTTCTTGCTCAATGTATCATGAACATGAGTACTTGACATTGAGTACAAGCATCACATAACCAAACCATGGAATGTATTTGAAATTAGTCTATTTATTGAATTCACTAGGTTCTTGTGTGTCATGTTCGTGTTGCTTCGAAAATTGACGAGTATCATATGTACTAACACATTTGATTAAACAGATTGAATTGACACGACATGATGAACATGACATAACCTAACATCCTTGGCACAACAATTTATGCTAACAAGTTAGAGTTTTTATGTATTCATTTACCATTACGATTCTAAGTGTACGTATCGAGTGTGTAAGGCGTGTCACAAGGCTCATAACACGCTTAGTTAGTTGAGTGTGCGTATTCTTCCGCCTCAACTCGAGATTATTACAATGTAGTAATCATGACACGACTACAAAGTGTCTTGTCACATGTTGAGCCGCGAATTATCAACTAATTAAGATCTATAGATTGTTTCAAGTCCCTACCTTTCATGTCTTCCTGATTTCTGGTAGAAACACCAGAAGCTAAATAATGGGTTTTTATGGTTATTTTCTGGCTCAAGTTCTTGGGATGTTCATTAGCTGGATGGTGCTGATGTGTCACTGTTTCTGATGATGATGACATCAATGCAATACTCCAAAAAATTGTACCAAAGATGAGTATCATAGTGCCAGCAAAGCACCAAATAAATATCCCAATGAGAAGAAGATTCAAGAGTGCTTGCTTTTTTGGGGTCCAAAATCCATCCACTGAGACCTTTTGTGTGTCTGGCATGGCTTTATTGCAACAGACAAAGAAATTGAAAGCAACATAAATAACTTGTATTAGAAGTAAACCAAACCCTAGGTATTGCTTTAATTAAATTCATTCTTATCCATTCTCATATATTTTGGATAAAAAGAAACATATAAACTAATTACAATTAGTCACTAATATACAAGGATATCTCTAATCCTCCTCCCTCCTTTATTCTACTTCTACTCTAGAAGATCCCCTAAACAAGCTTCAAAAAGACGGTTCACTACACGAGTCTCGTTGATATACACAATCTTCTCTAACTTTTGTAGAAAGACTACATCGACGACTTGACAATAAACTTAACACTGATCTATGATTCGCCCTCTTTGTTTTGTTGAGAGACTACATTTCTGACTCAAATCGGGTCACAACAAGACAACAACCTTAACGTTGCGCCAAAACTTGCTCCCCTTACTTTTGCTAAGAGTGTATTCTAAACTCAAAAGCGGGTCATAACAAGACAACAACCTTAACATTGCGCCAAAACTCGCTCCCCTTACTTTTGCTAAGAGTGTCCTCTAAACTCAAAAGCGGGTCATAACAAGACAACGACCTTAACATTGCGCCAAAATTAGCCTCCATAACCTTGCGTGCCCTCTTGCTTTTGCCGAGAGATTGCACATCCCTAACTCAAAACAAGTCATAACAAGACAACAACCTTAACGTTGCGTCTAAACTCGCCCTTTTACTTTTCGTTGAGAGACTGTATTCTCAACTCAAAATCAGTTCTCAACAAGACAACGACCTTAACGTCGCGCCAAGACTCGCCTTCTTTCGAGACTAAGAGAAAATTGCCCTGGCCTTGTGAGTAGGAATATGCTTGTTTCTTCTCCTGAGGTCATCTAGGAGGACACCAGTTTCACTCATACCAGAGCACCTCCTATAAGCTGCAACCATTTTCTTGGTGGAAAGCTCCAATTCCTTGGTGTCATCAAGAACAATCTGCCTATTCCTGCACTCCACACTGCAAAATCCTTGATCACCCCTGCAAATTCACATAAATACCAGTTCAGTTTCACTTCAATTTCCAACCAGTTTCGAGTATTTCTAAAAGAATCTGGAAAACTTGTTTAGTCGCACAGTTTTTTTTTTTAATTTTTCAAAATAGCTTGAAAATGAAAACTGATTTGTTTTTTGAACTGTTTTCTGCAACTAAACGGGTTTTGGCAATTCAAGAACTCAATTGAGAGTCTCCAAAACACAATCTTGGAGACAACCCATGATCTGTTTACATGTGAATTACCTGTACATGTATATATCTTGGTCAGGGCTCAGGTTCTTGCTGCACAAGAAACAATATTTCAGATAGCAAGAGTTCTGGTCAAGAAGAGGATTTTGAGATGTTGATGAGTTCATGGGTTGGCTCAAAACTCTCAAAACAGTGTTGGAATTATTAGAAGAGACATGAACAAGAATCCCCAACCCAACAGCCATTGAAGAAGAGCAAGAAGGCTTGTTCAAGCCTCCATTCTTGAAGGGGCTTGTGAACTTGTGAAGCATTTTTTGCAATTCTTGGAGGAGAGAGAGAGAGAGAGAGAGATTTTGATGGAAGGTTGGGATTCTTTGGAAGTGAAGGAGTGATTGGTATTTAAAAGCATTTTGTGTGCCCACAACATCACATTGTGATAAAGACTAAAGTCACTAGCAATAAAATAAATAAAATATATATTTTCAAATGACATGTTTTTTTATTTATCTTTGGTTTATATTTTTATTGGTCACATGCTTCAATTATTATTATTTTTTTATTTTTAATATTAACCGCGTTTGTATATTTTATGTTTGTCATGAAGGTGCTTGAATGGTTCCATTAAGCAATAATGGGATAATTAATTAAAATGGAGTGTTTTGTATTTACTATTTTCTTGTTTTGATATGAGTGTCATTGTTTTTTATTTTGAAAAAAAATTAAAGAAACGCGAATCGGTGTAATATATTTATTTTTGTATCTTTATGGCCATTTGTTAAACAATGCTAACTAACTTGTTATAAATATAATATTAACAATTAATGCATAATTAACTTACTAAAGAAGAAAATTATATAACACTCATTTTGAGACGGAAGAAGTAACATTTTGTGTGCTTATAATATCTGGTCATTCGTCTCGACATGTTGAAAGTTAGTTGTATATTATGTAGAATAGTACGACAACGTCATATTTAGTAATAAGCTGTTTATAATATTAAAAAACAATAAAAAGTATTAATAAAAACCAAACACTCCTGTAATTGACAAAATCACATTCTTTTCTAACAAATTGCATGGTAATATTTTAAATTAAATTAAAAATGAAAATTATAATTATGTTCTTTTTAACTTTTACAATGTAGAAATCTCAATTATATATATATATATATATATATTGAAATTACTCAAAAAGAATAAAGAAAAACAAAATTATGATTTTATTTTTATATTTCACACAAAAGGTAAAATAGCATAAATTTCTTTTTAATGATCAAAATAGTAACTCATGTTATTTCTTACGACTCATGAGTAGCTCATTACATCAACTCTTTTAAAATTATCAAACATGTAAGTTAAAAACAACTATTGTAATGCTAATAAATTACTTTGACCAACTAATAAACTAAACCAATCACTAATTCACTATCATAGGTCACACCATCAAAGTTTATACCAAAATTTCTATCATAAAATAAAATAAAATATTTAGAAAATGACATGTTTTATTGGAATTTGGTTATTTTTTATTGGTCACATGCTTGCTTTTTTTTTTTACTAATTATATTATATGTTTGTCATGAAGTTACCAAAATGGTTCCATCACACAATAATGGAATAATTAATTAATTAATTTAACATTTTTTTTTCAACTTTAGTTGGTTCAACTACTTGGTTTTTGCTTTTAAAATAAAAAAAAAAACTACTTGGTTTTGGTCTAATCTCTATCACTTTAAACGTTGAGAATTATTTTATTATTTATTTTATAAAAAGAATTTAATGTATATTAATTAACTGATATAAAGTTATATAAATTGCACTAATAAAGTGGTGACACCTTATTTAAAATCATAGATCTGGACGAGAATTTACTTGAATATGTATAAGTGATTTTAAATGAGGTGTCATCACCTCAATAATTTTATTAAATTGCAACAAATATAACTTTATATTAATCAACTAATATACATTTTACTCTTAAAAAATCTACATATATATGTGTTAA
>JAYMTK010004405.1:0-11152 GCA_036897405.1 Pelargonium myrrhifolium | reverse complement strand
TGAACCGCAGTTAAAGCTACATAAATACTGCAACCAAATGTCACAAACCGCAGCTAAATAGTTTTAGCTGCGGTATTGTTTGACATTCAACTGCAGTTTTGAACCGCAGTTAAAAAAATTCCTGCGGGACCCCTTGCTCTTGGGGGCCCCTGTGCGATCGCACACCTTGCACCACCTTAAAGCCGGCCCTGATATATGTGTACATATATTTGCTTACGAATTTTGATAATTAGGGATGGTCTCTCTACCTACATTTCAATGTATTTTTCTCAAAGTTTTTATTTATTTATTTTTGAACTCTTCTAAAGTTTTTTTTAACAAGTGAGCGGGTGGTGAATTAATAGAAAATGGAAATAGAATAACATAGAATCTAGTTGTGACTCATTATTGAAGTTGTACCCAACGAATTATTATTATAATTATTTGTTACAAACTATTTTCAAATTAATTTTTGTTGCTGCACATTCCAACACTATTTTCTAATTGGAGAATGTTAATTGTGCACCATTTACAATGATATTGTGTATTTAAAGAAAAATTTCTCAGACATTGTCCTTAATATTTGAACCCAGGATTTTATGATAGTATAAGGAAAGAAAATTGAAGTTGTTTTACTTGAGAAAATAAAATGGCAAAAAAAAAAAAATCCCATTATTTCATTATAATGCAATCCTTGAAGAACTCATGAATCTTGAGTCCAAAAAATAAAAATAAAAACAAAAACCTGTAAATAAAAATAAAATAAAATAGATGGCATGAGTCAGTCATGGTATGGGTAGAATCGGCAGGTCAAGTGAATTTCAGTAATTTACTTACCAACCAACAAAATAATATAATACCATATTACCATAGAAATGGAATAGAGTTCCATAAAAGAACATTTTCAAAGGAAAAAAAAAAATCCATGGAAATAAGAATTCTTTCAAACTCATCCAATCCAGGCGAGGGACGTCTCCACGCGCGACGCAAACGCGTGTCCCCCACTCCCTCCAGTGAGTGGCAGTCTCGCAAAAACCATAACGTCATGCGTCGAAATGACAAAAAGAACCCATAGTCGTAAGGTAAGGACTGTGCATCCCCTCCGCTTTTGGCGCACGTGGGATTATACGCACTTCCTTTCTTTCGGAGACCGAAATGACAATCTCACCCTTACAAACCGACACAAATTGCAAAACTCATCGTCATTGTGAACGCATCTCGTCAGTGCAACCCATCCCACGTGGCAAACGTGGGCCCAGTGAAGGGCCTCAATCTGACGGCCCACTTCCGCTCCGAGGACATGATTCATATGTACGAGTGTGATACACGCAAGCCTAATGGGCAGATTGACACAGGAGAGTACAATAATACCCTTTGTCCTCATCTTTAAGACGATTACGCATCAAACACAGGGAGAGGGTGTTCTGGGGAATAAAAGTGAGACGAAAGGGTATTTTTGGCAATACGGAGGGGATAAATTACATCCTTGGAAGGATTAAAAAAATAGGAATAATAAATACCGCCGGGAAATTTTTAACGGTGGACGGAGAAAAACCCGGCCGGCGAGGGGGTCTCGATATTTCCTATATAAACCCGTGACCACACCCTTTGTTCCATCATATTTTCCCATTCTTTCTTTGGGCTGCTATTTCCATAGCCTCTCTCTCTACACAAGGAGCCTCTCTTTCTCTCTCTACTTTCATTCTCTGGATTCAGGAAATTTCCTAGAGAGGTAAAATTCGATTTTTAAGTTCAAAATTGTTGTTGTTATTGTATAATAATTTTTCCCCCTAAGTTATTTTGGGTTTCTAGTTAATATTCAATCGCGAGCGATATGGAATTGGGTGTATTGCTTTTGAGTTGGGTATCAGTGGCTAGAGATTTGAACAGATCCATAAATACTTGGAGAGGTGTTGACTGACTCAATGGCACATTCTGGATTCGATCTGGTTTAGAATTTCCTGTGTTGTAATCGCCATTTTTGGAGGTTGCATTCTGAGTTCGGTTGCGTAAATTGCTGAGGACATTAACTGGGGATGGCGGATTTGATTTGTTACGAAGGGGGTGGGTGTTGAAACCCTAAATTTGTAGTCCAGTATTGAGATTTGAATTGGAAGATATGGATTCGGATCTGGGGTGGTTTATATGGGGGTTAATTACTGTTGGTAGTGTGTGTACTTTGTTGTGAGGTCAGGGTCGATGGGTAATTGACAAACTAGATTGATGAAGGTGGTTTTTGTTTCGGTTAGGCTTGATCACTGTGGTTTGTTGATTGCCAGTATGCTTTTTATTAGGGTTTCTAGTATTGATATAGAAACTGGTTCTGCTTATATAGTGCCATTGGTGATTACTAGGTTGAATGTTAAAATCTTGCTTAGGGATAATCCATTTACTTGTTTATTGCATATCTTAGAACACTGCTTTGATTTGTATCGGCACTTATACTGAACTGATTACCTCTGCATTTTGGACTTAGAAAACTGTTATTGACATTTATTGTGTTTGTCCTGTTGTACTGAATTTCTCAGCTGTGATCTGATGTGGGTAAATATGTTATTAGAACTAGGATATGCATACACTTCATAAACAAATGCATGTTTGCTTAACTTTGGGGCTATGTCTGTTTTACATATATGTTTTGGATTGCTTAACTGCTGATTATAGATAGAGGGGCATTGCATTTGTTTTGGATTGTTTAACCTGTTGAGGTTATACATTATAAGTAATTGCATGCATTGCTCTAATGGTCTAATGTGTTTGTTGCATAAATTGGTTTGATTGGATATTTAGGTTCATCCTTCTAGAGTTATCTAGACTTTGAAATGATCGGGACATCTAACTTTGCCCGCAAATCATTTCTTAAATATCTTTTTTGTGTAACTAGCAGTTGCTTAATTTGCTGGCTAAATTAATTCTGAAATTATAGAGAATTATATAAAGAATTTAGGTTATAGATATTTCTTACTCATGCTCTACTTCTTGCATTTGTTGAAATTTCCCACCATTAGATGAATTATAATATCTTTATTTGCTGGAATTGATTTGCAGGAGACGTACTTCTAGAAAAAAAAAAAGAATAGTTCAATCAAAGATTCCATGCGTTTTGTCCTCTGTTGGCATGTTATATGCATTTTTTGATAACAAGATATTAGGTATAGTGCCAGTTCAACATTTTTGGATAGACAGTTTAGTTTGTATGCCTTTACATATGATATGGGTTCTCGAGGAAGGCCATTATTTGATCTTAACGAACCCCCTGCTGGAGATGATGAGGAGAGTGATGTTGTCTTCAGCTTCCAGCCACAAAAGACACAGCCATCTGCAAATCCTCAATCTCCCGACTTGTTTGCAGCAACGACGGGTCCCCAAAGGATAGTAAATAACCATGCTTTCTCACATGCATCAACTGTGTCAGGTTTTCAGCCTTTTATTCGTCCCAAAGCTGCATATGTTCATGAAGTAGGTGACAAGAGAGCAGGTGATCAGATTTCCAATGTTGTTTCATCTTCTAGGCCAAATAATGGTGAGATGGAAGCATCCCCAATGTTAGTTCCCAGTTCTGCAAATGCTCAAGCTGTAGATAGAGAAGAAGGAGAATGGTCTGATGCTGAGGGTGTTGCTGATATAAGTGGAAGCAGTAGTTTCCAAGAACAGGGAAAGGTTTCAGAAGAACAGGGCATGCCTGAAATGATGAATCCTCATGTTTCTGGTTTGGTTGCTGACAATGTTTCTTGTGATGCCAAGAAGAATTCTGACAATCCTAGGGAAGAAAATAACAGTCATGCTTTGTTAGAATCTGATTCAGATCTCGTTGATCAAGGAAGCAACAACAACAGAAGCTTAGATGGCAATGCTAGAGGTGATTTATCTGTAGATGGCCAAGAAGAGGTTGGTTTGGTTGGAAAGCATAAAGAAGTTAAAGGTGCTGAAGCAAGCCATGCAATTAAGTGTGCTAATAATTCTATAAAGAGGAAAATAGACCATCATAAGGAAGCGATGCTAGGAAAGAAGCGTAATAGACAGACCATGTTTCTTAAATTAGAGGATGTCAAGCAAGCTGGTCCAATCAAAACATCAACACCGAGAAGACAGAATTTTCCAGCACCTATTACCACTCGTACAATCAAAGATGTCCGAACAATTCCTCCACCTAATGAACGTATTGGAGAAAAGCAGATTCTACCTATAGTTAAGGATCATAAACAAGTTGATGTTTCATATAATGAAGGAAGCACTCCTATGGAATATAGTGAACCTAAAGTTGAATGTAATGGTGATATGAATTCAGCACAACTAGCAAAGCCTAGGAGGTTAAATAGTGAGACTGATTTATCTGCAGAGGTACCTGTACCGCCTGTTCCGAGGCAAAGTTCATGGAAGCAGCCCACTGATTCAAGGCAGCTGAAGAACTCACAGGTAAATAATAGGAAACCAGCTCTGATTGGTCAAGGCAATATGGATCTGAAATTGGGGAACAAGAAGCATCTTTCAGTAAAGAAGCAAAATGTGATCAATACTTCATATCAAGATACATCAGTGGAGCGTCTTATACGAGAAGTGACCAATGAGAAGTTTTGGCATAACCCAGGTAATAATTTGTTATATGCTCTTGATTCTTTTGTCTGGGTGTGCTTAAGTTGCTTGTTATTATGTATTGTTCCTTAGTTATAGTTGTTATGTTTGGGTTTATTTGTGTTTCATTTTCATATTTCCTTGGTACATTGAGTTCGTGATTCTTTATACCTCCACAGGGTATATACTTGATTCATGATCCATGTAATACATGCTTAACTGTTAGGAGTTTTGGATTTCAATCATTAAGTTATGAAGAGAAATACCATCTTCTTCAGATTCATGTTATATGATTGACTGTTTGTGACTGTGCTTTGGGATAAGATCTATGTATTTTTTAATATAACTAGTTAGATTGTGGAATTTAGTAAATTAGGATTTCTGATTTCAGCTTTTGAATGAGCGAAAGCTGATGTTTGTATTGCTCAGGCTCACACATATTGCACAAGACTCCTACAACCACATTGGTGGGTATCCCCACCGTCAGGAGAGCCTGTTGGAAGGAGAACGTTTCCATCAGTGAAAATTAGAGTAATTTAGACTTATATTATGCTTTATGAATTCTCAATTTAATGCTACAGTTTAAGGGTATGAACTCTCAATTAAATGCAACTATTTAAGGGTAATATTTACAAGTTATTATACTTAACTGGATTCCTCCCAGTGTTCATGTGCTCATACTGATTGGCAATGGTATTACTCATTAGTTTACTCTTGTTTGGTGTTTCAGTTTGAAGTACTCTTTTGTTTATATATGTTGAAGAGTTATTATTATTATTATTATTTGCTATCTTGGGAACTTGTAATCTCGATTATTAGTCATCAGAGGATACGGTGTTTTTGTTATCTCTCTTTCTGTACCTAACTGTTTTTATTGTTTATCAGAGGATACTGATCTCCAACGTGTTCCTGGCTCATTCGAATCAGTTGAAGAGTATGTGAGAGTATTTGAGCCTTTGCTTTTTGAGGAATGTCGAGCACAGCTTTACAGCACTTGGGAGGAATTAACTGAAACAGTTTCTAGGGATACACATGTAATGGTCCGTGTAAGGAGCGTTGAGAGGCGAGAAAGAGGTATCAGTTATTCCTGTTTATTTAAATGATTTCTATTGTAATGCACTTCTTGAAAAAAACTAAAACAAGGGTCCTTCAAGTGAAAGGGGGTGCAATGCTGGATGTCTAAGAGGTGTAGGAATTTTATTTTCTAGGTAAAGGCAAATTATTAGCAGTATTGTACTTTCCTTCACTTGGCGGATTGCAACAATGTTGTCATTTTTCAAAACAGAAGGAGTGTATTGCAGTAAAAAAGAACATTGCACCGCTATCTTGGCTGAGTGGATTTTTTGCTAGTTAGTAGGTCCTTCAATTAAATATTTTAATTTGGATTTTTGACTGGCCATTATGCTTCAGAAAAGAGGTATACTGTTTTCTGAACGTCTGAAATGTTTCTTGATGACATACATTTAATTGTTTCTGCCGTGGTAATTATAGTGATTTCTCATTTTTGTATTTTAATTTTATTAATTGTTTGGGCTCAGGATGGTATGATGTAATAGTCATTCCTGCAAACGAGTGTAAGTGGGCATTTAAGGAAGGAGATGTGGCGATTCTTTCTTCTCCCAGGCCAGGGCCAGGTTAGTGTTTAGACTACCATTCTGCATGAATTCTAATTCTTATTATCGTTCTTTCTAGTGCTAACCCTGATTATAACTAGCAGTCAGATCCAAGCGCAGCAACACCCCATCAATTGAAGATGGTGAGGAGCCTGAGATTAGTGGACGTGTGGCTGGTACTGTTAGGCGATACATTCCGATTGATACACGTGATCCTCCTGGAGCTATCCTTCATTTTTATGTTGGTGACTCGTATGATCATAACAGGTTGCTTATACTTCTCAACTCAAATGTTTGTTTAAGGCTTATTTTGAATTTTCTTGCATCATCATACTTCACTCTTATTTGTCTTCTAGACAAGATTTTTGACCTTTTTAATCAACTTCAGCAGTGTTGATGATCATATTTTGAGGAAACTTCAGCCCAGAGGCATCTGGTTTATAACTGTGCTGGGTTCTCTTGCAACAACCCAGCGGGAGTATGTTGCCTTACATGCATTTCGTCGTCTTAATTTGCAGGTAAATGATGTTTGGAGTTTTGGATGTGTAGTGGGTCTGTTTTTTTAGTTCATACTGTATTGTGTGTGTAACTTATTGATGGAACTTTTCTGTTTTTTAGATGCAAACTGCAATCCTTCAGCCCAGTCCAGAACATTTCCCAAAATATGAGCAACAACCTCCCGCTATGCCTGACTGTTTTACCGGGAACTTTGTTGATCATTTGCATAAGAGCTTCAATGGGCCTCAATTAGCTGCCATCCAATGGGCCGCAATGCATACTGCAGCGGGCACTAGTAGTGGGGCCACAAAGAATCCATGGCCTTTTACCCTGGTTCAAGGGCCTCCAGGAACAGGTAAGACACATACAGTTTGGGGAATGCTAAATGTAATCCATCTAGTTCAGTATCAGCATTACTACACTGCTTTGCTGAAGAAACTCGCACCTGAAAGCTATAAGCAAAATGAAAGCAGCTCGGACAACATTGCTATGGGCTCAATTGATGAAGTTCTTCAGAACATGGACCAGAATCTGTTTCGTACTCTTCCAAAACTTTGCCCTAAACCTCGAATGTTAGTTTGTGCACCTTCTAATGCTGCAACTGATGAACTTCTTGCCCGAGTTCTGGATCGTGGATTCATTGATGGTGAGATGAAAGTATATCGGCCTGATGTGGCTCGAGTTGGGGTTGATTCACAGACACGTGCTGCTCAGGCAGTATCTGTTGAGCGGAGGACTGAACAGCTTTTAGTTAAGAGTCGTGAGGAAGTTTATGGATGGATGCACCATCTGAGAATTCGTGAAGCTGAATTAGCTCAACGTATTGCTGGTCTTCAGAGAGAACTTAATGTTACGGCTGCAGATGTCCGCTCCCAAGGATCAGTTGGTGTTGACCCTGATGTCCTTCTAGCTCGTGATCAGAATCGAGACTCGTTGCTCCAGAAACTTGCAGAAGCGGTTGAAGGCAGGGATAAAGTTTTAGTGGAGATGTCTCGTCTTCTTATTTTAGAAGGCAGGTTTCGTACTGGTAGTAATTTCAATTTGGAAGAAGCACGTGCTAATCTGGAGGCTAGTTTTGCTAACGAGGCTGAGATTGTTTTCACTACTGTCTCAAGCAGTGGTCGCAAGCTGTTTTCTCGTCTTACCCATGGCTTTGATATGGTAGTCATTGATGAAGCTGCGCAAGCCAGTGAAGTTGCGATTCTTCCTCCCCTTTCCCTTGGTGCAGCGCGATGTGTTCTAGTTGGGGATCCTCAGCAGCTTCCTGCAACTGTCATCAGCAAGGCTGCTGGAACCTTGTTATACAGTAGAAGCCTTTTTGAAAGGTTCCAACTCGCTGGATGCCCAACAATGTTGTTATCTGTTCAGTATAGGATGCATCCTCAGATTAGGGATTTTCCATCTAGGTACTTTTACCAAGGGCGTCTCACTGACAGTGAGAGCATTACTGCTTTACCCGATGAAGTTTACCACAAGGACCCTTTACTTAAACCTTATGTATTTTTTGATATCACCCATGGGCGAGAGTCGCATCGAGGCGGATCTGTCTCTTATCAGAACATACATGAAGCACAGTTTTGTCTGCGCTTGTACGAGCATCTCCAGAAAGCTGTAAAGTCAGCGGGCGTGAGGAAACAGACTGTTGGCATTATCACACCATACAAGCTGCAATTCAAATGCCTCCAACGTGAATTTGAGGAGGTTATAAACTCTGAGGAAGGGAAAGATATTTATATCAATACTGTAGATGCTTTCCAAGGTCAAGAACGTGACGTCATTATCATGTCTTGTGTGCGTGCCTCCAACCATGGGGTTGGCTTTGTTGCAGATATCCGTAGAATGAATGTTGCCCTTACTCGCGCAAGAAGGGCCCTTTGGGTATGATGGTTCTATTTTATCTGTGAATGGCAATTGTTATGTTTATCTTTATCTTGAATACTTTTCATACATATTTGTGCATTTCCACCCACCTCAGATGTACTTATTAATGGTGCTATCCATGTATAACAGGTTATGGGCAATGCTAATGCACTGATGCAATCGGAGGACTGGGCTGCATTGATCAATGATGCCAAAGAGAGAAACTGTTACTTGGATATGGATGCTCTGCCCAAAGAGTTCTTTGTGCCTAGAGCACCTGCTTACAATCCATTGCCAGGTAAAGTTTCCTCTAACATGAGGGGTTTGAGGTCAGCTGGACCAAGACATAGATCATTGGATATGCATATGGAATCCAGATCTGGAACACCATCAGAAGACGATGAGAAGTTGGGATCATCAGTAATGTCTAGGAATGGAAATTTCCGTCCTTCCAAGCCACCAATGGAGAATTCCTTGGATGATTTTGAGCAATTGGGTGACAAGTCCAGAGAAGCCTGGCAGTATGGTATACAGAAGAAGCAAAGTTCTGGGGCAGTTGGGAGGAGAGATGCGTAGTTGATTGTGTTATCTCTACAGAACTTCATTGTGGATCAAAGGGAGCTTCACTGTCTGTACTCTGACTTAGTGATTGCTGGTGCTGGCTCTAAGAGCTACAAGGCTCCTGTAGCCTTGTGTTAGCCAGTTTGTGTTTACTACAATGAATTTGAAGTTCATGGAGAACTTGATCAAAGATGCAGTATGGCAGGCAAGTAATGCCATCTTGTTGTGGTTGGACTAATCCCTCTGATTCTTGCAAGGAGCTGGATGCATTTGGGTAGGATGGGAATCATACCCTTTATCCCTCAGTATTCAGGCTTGATAGGTAAGCACAACAAAGCTAATGGATTTGCTACTTGTGAGCTGACTAAACTTGTCCTCCTCCTAAGTTGTTGCTGTGTTTTTTGGGTGACAGGAATCAAATGATGGCATTGACAAGCAAGCGAGCTTGGTATGGCAATGCCTAGATTCTGTGAGCTGCAGCTTAATTTGGTTTTTCTGGTGGTTTCCATGAGGAGAAAGGGGGCATTTGAAGGAGGAGTGGAGGTAGAAGAAGACTTGTTTGCTTGTGGCTGACATTCTTGTGAGTGATGCTGCATCATTTTGACTAAAGGTTTTGGAGTGGAGTGGACTGGATGGAAGGGGAGATTAAATTCTTGCAGATAAGTGATGAATCTGTATAGTAAATGGTAAGGTGGTACAGACTTCTTCTGTATGAATGAATGAATGAATGTATGTATGTATGTATGTATGTATAAGAAGAAGAGAAAGTTGAGTAGTACCAACCAGAGAGAGGCATCTATGACTATCTATCTGTCTATCTGAGTCCTTGCTGTGCTGTGCTGTCAACTGACTACTACTTGTACATACAACCAACAACCACCCATCTCTCTATGAAATCAGACAGAAATTCTTTCCTTTGTCCCAATTTTTTTTAAAGAAAATTACAACAGTTAGTGAAGAAGGAACATAAATGAAATGTGTACAGATATTTGATTTTTAGCAATCTACAAATATTTGCTCATTTTATCTATCTATCTATCTATGTATCTGTTGGAGATGTTATATTTATTTGATTATAGTTTTGGTTGCAATAAAGGGTGGGTAGTTGCAGTGCAGGTTGTGCGATGTGCATTATTGGACAAAAAAGGAAAGAGGCAGAAGTAGCAGGCTGGCTCTTGTCCTACTTTTGGGATGTGATGTTTTTTACCTGCTGTGCTGTGCTGTGCTGTGATATGATGAGAAATGAATAGATAAATTGTTGTGTTTGTTGGGTCTTTTTTTTCTTGTTGGTTCGTTCGTTGTGTGTGGATTGATAGCATTGATTGTTGTTGGCTCGTTATGCCAAACATATATACATATTCATTCATGACCGTTGCTGCTTGTATATGATGTGCAGAGAGAGATTCATGGTGCTAATAAGGTAGCTCAAGTACTTCAAAATTCATATTCAAACAAGGTAAAAGTTTTTACTTCTTATTTGAAACTTGAAACACCGTCTCTATCTCAACTCTCAATGCCACTCTTTTGATTTATCATTTAAAATCTATCGTCAAACTCTATCCATGTCTTTGATGCATCCATCTCTATCCGTGATTAGAATCATCAAATTATATTGCTCTTTAGCCTAAATAATTATTGCACTATTTTAAATGCAGAGGAAATTACAGGTGCAAAAGTATCGTCATCTAACATGACTGTTCTATTTTTTATTTCATTACTTTTGAATACCGTAGCAATTTTTTAAAGAGTAATATGAGTATCATTTGACTGATATAATTTTATATCAGTTACACTAATAATAAGGTGATGACACATCATTTGAAATCATGAATCCGGACGGATCGCTCCTCTCCCACGAATTCACTTGGGTAGGTATAAGTGAAATTTAATGAATTGTCATCACCTCATTGGTTTAGTTAAGTTACAACTGATATAAAGTTATATCAGTCAAATGATACACATTTTACTCTTTCTTAAAACCCTCTCAGCCACCAACACTGTTATCCTATTTACAATGACAAAATTACTCTTGAACTTAATTTGACTTTGTTCACTATTTCAAACTGATA
>JAYMTK010004404.1:0-11152 GCA_036897405.1 Pelargonium myrrhifolium | reverse complement strand
AAAATTTTCATGGCTATTGGTTGAATGGTGTTGAGACTGGTGGTTGTTTGTTGTGAATGTGTAAACTGCACAATTTCCGGCGAGGTGGCCGGAGTACTCCGGTTTAGGTGTGGGTAAGAGGAGAGGAAGAAGAAGAAGAGTATTGTATGTAAATATTAAAAAATTTAAAGGGCAAAATTGTAATTTCACACATTGGACCAATTAGATATCGACACGTGTCCTTTTCAATTTAAATTAATATTAAAAAATGAATATGCCACGTCAGCGTCATGTCGGATGTTGACTCGATGCCACATTAGCACCTCGTCAGCAAACCTAACGGTAGAGTTAACTTTAACGGACGAGTGGACCTCCCTGACATATTTATCGATTATAGGGAGATTTCGTTGGTAAGATTTTTGTTGAGGAACCTGACTAGTCAAAATCTGATAGTAGGAGGACCCCTAAGGTCTTTAATCCTAAATAAAATTTACCCTGAATTTATTTATTTATTTTAGACCCTCAAATTGAGATCGGGGAAGTAGTTCATTTACTTTTGGTCATCACAAAACGTCGTAATTGTTCTTCCATTTCTCTTGTGCCTTGTGTTTACTGTTGCAATCATTAACATAATCTGCGTGAGTGAGAAGATGTCTCGACTTCGATCCATACTCAACACATCCGTAGGGAGAGATGAAATCTTTAACCAGTGAATAAATCTTGAATAGGAATTAGTATGAGTGTGGTCAAACAGATTAAAGGTGTCAGTTGTCAAAGTGCGGACCCGCTCTAAAACCTCATGATCTAAAAAGAAGAAAAAAAATTGCAATTATATTCTGTCGACGTACAACCTTATGCATCTTATTCTGGTAACTAAATAGTGGAATAAATAAGGTAGGTGCCCCAATAAATTATATATAGAGACAACAGAAGAAAGAAAAAAGAAGGTAAGTTCTTCATTTTGTTATTAATTTGATGAAATGTGGTGTAAATTAAGATACCGCAGTTTGGCCTTACTACATTTGTATCCGTGCTGTTGCCGTAGCGACACACTATATATATACATATAATTGAGTGATCAATCAATATTAGCTCAACACCAAGAATTTCATATATATTTTGTCACATTACCTTCTCCTACAGGCAGTGGCGGATGCACGTGTGTAGCACAGGGTGCAAGTGCCCCCCACTAATTGAAGAGAACAAAAAAAATGCTTTGATTTTTGGATTTTTGTAAAATTTAATAATGAAACATATCATTATTATATTGATAGTGCCCCCCAAAATATGGATAATTTTAGAGTGCCCCAAAGCACTAGCCGAAATCATCTTCTCAACAATAATTGTGATGGTCCCATAATCCCTCATTTCATGTATTTCCTTGTTTTTTAATGATAAAATTATATTTTAAAATAATAAAATTTTTGTTTTTAGGACCCATTATAATATCTTCACATTTTTTAACTTCCAAAAAAAATTTATACACTTTTATCAAACACAAAAACTCTTCAACTCCTTCTCCCACAAACATCACTACGACAACACTACACCACTTATTCACCATCAGTATTGCCATTGAATTTGAAGCTGCAGCAGAAGCAGAACAACAGAAGAAGATAGAGATTACATAATTTTAATTTATCCTATATCAGGTAAGTAGCAATTAAATCACTAATTAACACTCTAATTTCTACAATACATATGTTTTACATCATTACATATTTACATGTATATATTGATTAATGATTAGTGAATATTATGATTTTTATATAACTTCATGATAAATCGTGAACTAAAATCTGTTGTTTTTCGATTCTAATAATATATATACAAATTATAAATACAATTATTGAATTACAGATTATATATGTAATTGTATTAATTTATATCTGTGTATAGTTCATAAGTACTTATAATTTGTGTTTCTCAATTTTTTCTGTACAGAATTATGGAAAAATATTTTAAAAGAAAGGCAGAAGTGGGTAACTCAACACTCGGTATAGATAGTAGCAATCAAACAGAAACTTCTTCAAAACAGCGTCGGGTTGAATTTGATTTAAAAAATCTTATTGTGGATCCTGGATTACGAACAAATATTTCAGATTATCATCCTAATGATCAAGATAAAATTCGGAGAGCATATATTCAGAACGGGCCATTTCAACCACGAGATCATCAATTTCCTCAAAAACAAATTGGAAATAAACTTCGTAGGTTTAATCCAAATTGGTTTGATTTACACCCTAGTTGGTTGGAATATAGCATAATGAAGGATGCTGCATTTTGTCTATGTTGTTATCTCTTTAAGTGTGAAGGTAGAAAGCAAGGAGGTGGAGATTCATTTGTTAAAGGCGGTTTCACGAGTTGGAACAAGAATGAAAGATTGCAATTGCATATTGGAGGTTCGAATAGCTCTCATAATGAAGCGTCGAATAATTGTCGTGACCTCTTGAATCAAAATCAACATATCCAAGTCGCTTTTGTAAAGCAATCAGATAAAGCTCGAACTGATTATCGATTACGCTTAAATGCTTCAGTCGATTGTATTCGGTTCCTTCTACATCAAGGGTTAGCCTTTCGTGGTCACGATGAAACTGAAAATTCGTCAAATCAGGGTAACTTTCTTGAGCTTCTGCAATTTATTGCTTCTTATAATGATATTGTGCATAGTGTGGTCTTGAAAAATGCTCCAGAAAATAATAAGATGATAGCACATGATATTCAAAAGGACATTGTGAATGCTGCTGCTACTGAAACATCTAATGCTATTATCAAAGACCTTGGAAATGAATTGTTTTCTATTTTAGTTGACGAGTCTCGTGATATATCTCATAAAGAGCAGATGGCAGTTGTTTTACGTTATGTAAACAATAATGGGTGTGTTGTTGAGCGTTTTCTTGGTATTGTCCATGTTGTTGAAACCACTGCTTTGTCGCTTAAAGCTGCAATTGAGAATTTATTATTCAAATTTGGATTGAGTATATCAAGTTTGCGAGGCCAAAGTTATGATGGAGCTAGTAATATGAAGGGTGAAGTTAATGGTCTCAAGACTTTGATATTGAAAGAAAATGCATGTGCTTTTTATGTTCATTGTTTTGCTCATCAACTCCAGTTGACTCTTGTAGCTGTTGCAAAGAATCATAATCAAGTTGCTTTGTTATTTAACGTGATAGCTAATTTGATAAACATAGTTGGAGCATCATGTAAGCGACGAGACACACTTCGAGAGATACAAGCTAAAAAAGTTCGTGAAGCATTACAAAATGGTGAAATTCAAAATGGAAGGGGTTTAAATCAAGAAATTGGTTTGAAAAGATCCAGTGATACACGTTGGGGATCTCATTATGGTACGTTGCTGAACTTAATAGTTATGTTCTCCTCAGTTATTGATGTGCTTGATATTATATCTGAAAATGGCTCAGTCTCGGAGCAAAAAGCTGAAGCTAGCATTCTTTTGGATTTAGTTCAATCATTTGAGTTCATATTCAACTTACATTTGATGAAGAGCATGTTGGGAATTACTAATGAGTTGTCACAAGCTTTACAAAGAAAAGACCAAGATATTGTCAATGCTGTTAAACTTGTTAAACTATCTAATGAACGACTTCAAACAATGAGAGACGATGGGTGGGAAACTTTGTTGATAGAGGTGTCGTCATTTTGTACCAGATTTAATGTTGTCGTTCCAGATATGAATTGCACATACATTGCTAGAGGAAGATCAAGACGACATGTCGAGAAAAATACAAATTTGCATCATTATCGTGTAGAGTTATTTTACTCCACGATAGATATGCAAATTCAAGAGCTCAACAACCGTTTTAGTGAAAGAAGTAATGAGGTACTTCTTTGTGTTGCATGTCTAGACCCACACAATTCTTTTTCTACTTTTGATAAAGAGAAGTTGATTCAATTTGCCAAGTTCTATCATGTTGAATTTTCTCTTACACAATTGATGGCACTTGAAAACCAACTTGAAACTTACATTCTTGATGTGCGTTCTAGTATTGAGTTCTCAAATATAAAGGGAATTGGTGGTCTTGCTCAAAAGTTAGTTGAAACAAAGAGAAATATTGTATATCCTTTTGTGTACTTGCTTGTGAAATTAGCTTTGATATTGCCGGTCGCAACAGCATCAGTGGAAAGGGCCTTTTCTGCGATGAAAATTGTGAAAAATCGCCTTCGAAATAGAATGGGAGATCAATGGATGAACGATTGTTTGGTGACTTATATTGAGAAGGATGTATTTAGTGAGATTGAGAATGAGGCGATAATGCAACGCTTTCAAAACATGAAGACACGAAGATGTCAATTGTAATTTGTTATATATTTTTTTGTTAACGTTTTTCATTGTACTACAGTTTATATATGAATATAAATGATCAATGACAATTTTGAAGTAAATTTATATTTATTTATAATATAGTGCCCCCGCTCACTTAAATTTCTGGATCCGCCACTGTCGTCACCTATGTTAAATTTCAGCACAAGATAAGAAGTGGACTTGTGCATCGCCACATGCTTGCGCGTAAGGAGTATGTTAGAGGATGAATCTTAAATAGAGCATTCAACACTATATATTAGTTTAAACTTGTAGTTGAGTTGGTTCTTTACACATCGAAACTAAAAAAACAAAAGAAGCTATGGGAGAGAAAATTGTGATCTCCTGGCGAGGCCGCAACATATAAGGTGAACCAATTTAGCTAGAACCTTTTTCAAACCCTCAAGCCAAATACAGAGTCCAAAATTTGCGTGACGCTTCCTATAGCTCAATTTGTTCACGCGTGACCCACCGCTGGAAAGATCCCCAAAAGCCCGAAACCAGGTAACCGTTTATCGATTGTTTATCCAAGATGTCAGGTGCGTAACTCTATTGTAATTTAATGGTAAACCCGATCTTGAAAAATTCATCATTTTCAAGAACCAAATATAAACGGTCGAGGTCTGAGAAAGAGTGTGTGTTGTGTTATTCACGTTGTTGACTAAACTAATGACAGCAATAAAACTATTTTACACATTATTTTTTCGTTCTTTTTATATTCTTTTGTGGTGGGTGTGTAATTACCAATTTAATCCATTGATACACGTTGCTGTATTGTTCTTTAATATAATTAATTTCTTTGAGTAATAATTTATAGATTTTGAGATTTCCAAATCTTTTTAACACTGTTTCTTATTAGTTGTCATTATTTCTTGATATATACACACACACGCATTAGCTGTCCATGATCACTTTGATTATGTATCGTTGACTTATGGCTAAATTATTGTCTACCTAGCTTAAATGTGAGTTGTATTAGAGCTAATTAAGAAATATGAGTAATATGGACATCAGTTGACTGATATAATCTTATATCAGTTGCACTAATAAGGTGATATACCTTGTTTAAAATTGTGGATCCGGACGGATCGCTCCCCTCCCACAAATTCACTTGACTTGGTTAAGCTGCAACTGATATAAAGTTATATCAGTCAACTGCTACACATTTTACTCTCTCTCCATATATAGGGTAAAATGTATATTAGTTGATTGATATAAAGTTATATCAGTTACAACTTAACAAAGTCAACGAGGTGATGACACATCATTTAAAATCACTTATACCCACCCAAGTGAATTTGTGGGAGCGGAGCGACCCGTCCGGATCAATGATTTTAAATGAGGTGTCATCACCTTATTAGTTTAACTTATATAATTTTATATTAGTCAACCGATATACATTAAACCCTATATATATATATATACATGATCAAGCTCTATTGTAGTAATAATAAGCAAGCTCTTGAGCCAAAACAAGCACGTAAGTTGTTCTTATTTTCCTTAACATTTGTTGTTCTTGTTTTCAATTCCACTTAGTGTTTATCTACTTAACATATAGTGTACTTGATTAACAGAAAAAATATGGAAGCAAGTAATTGTGTCTGTAATCGCTCAATAGTTCCTGAAGTTCTTGATGATAAAAACTACGAAATGTGGAGTAGTTGCATGGAAGGCTATCTATTGGGTCAAGATCTTTGGGATGTTATTCTTGAGCCTGAACCGGAGCAAGAACTAGTCGAAGAAACTGATCAATCGTCGTCTGGATCATCGAAGAGCAATGTAAAGAATTGGAGAAAAAAGAATGCATTGGCATTGCATGCCATTAGAATGTCTTGCGGACCAAGTTTTCTTTCCCAAGTTGTTAAAGTGAAATCAGCCAAGGAAGCTTGGGATCTCTTGGCAACTTCTGTGGAATCCGAAAACGGAGTTGATGACAATACTACTGCAAAGGACGACACAACGAACGATGGCATTGGTGCGTTCGCTAATACATTCTTTATATTCTTCTGTCAATACACACACGCATACACACAGACACAGACATATAAGCACATGTACTCCTAGAAGTATGATCGATCTACTAGAGCTTTTTCGTTTTCAGTTTTCTATTTCCTATGAAAAACTTGTTTAGTCGACCAATGAGTAATTTAATAATGAGTTTTACATTTTTCAGATTTTCAAATGAAAACTGCGCAACTAAACAAGTTTTCTGAAATATTAGAGAAATACTACAGCTAAACAGGCGGTTGAATTTTTACATACATTTTTGCAGCCTTCAAGACTCCAACTCGAGACCTTGTTAATATTCACCTAAGCAAACCTAATTATTCTCTCTTTGTGGATTCATGAGTTTTGTTTAAATCTTAATCCTATCTAAAAAAACAGTTTTCCATTTTCAGTTTCTCAAATGAAAAATTATGCAACTAAACAAGTTTTCTGCAAACTGTTTTCGGAAAAATTGGAGAAATACTTCAGCTAAACAAGCCGTTAAATTTTTACACACATTTTTGCAGCCTTCAAGACTCAAACTCGAAACCTTGTAAATATGCATCTAAACAAACCTTAATGTGATAGTTTGTAACATTTGTCTTATTGTTTCCTATAGACTATGTTCCACTTTTCAAAGCTGCAAAAGATGGGGACTGGAGGAGTATAGAGAAGTTCTTTGAATGTCACCCTCAAGCCGTGACGGTAACGGAGTTTCCTGACAAAGGTACAGTTCTTCATTATTTACTCAAAAATGGATTAGGAGAATGTGGAAGTTTGTTGGTGAATCGGATGTCGCCAAATGATATGGAAATAATCGACCAATATGGCTATACACCTCTTGCTGCCGGAGCGAGCAAGTGGTATCCGGGTCTTTTGCAGTTACTAGAGCTCATGGTCGCAAAAAATCCCAATTTGCCCAACATCGGCATACCATCAAGACTTCCAGTTACAGTAGCTGCTTGGAACGGGTTCAAGGATACAACTCGCTTTCTTTATAGCGTCACTGACAAGAATATCCTAAATCCAGAAAACGGCCTGCACGGTGCCACACTTCTTGTCAATTGTATTGACTGCAAGATATTTGGTAATACATCATCTAAACCCTTTCTTGTAAGCATACGAATCACTACAGGGAAAATTACGATTTGCGACAGAAATTTCTGTCACAAAATCCATTTTGTGGCGGAACTATGACATAATGAATTCTGGCGCTAAATATGTTGTCGCAAATGCTTGTGACAGAAAATTTATCTCTCAGTTCGCAACTTTTGTTGTAGTGAATATCGGTGTATATGCATACGAATCATTGCAGGAAAAATCATGATTTGCGACAGAAATTTCTGTCACAAAATCTATTTTGTGGCGGAACTATGACAATGATTTCTGTCGCTAAATATGTCGTCGCAAATGCTTGTGACAGAAAATTTGTCTCACAGTTCGCAACTTTTCTTGTAGTGAATCTCGGTGTATATGCATATCATTGCATTGACTATAGTTAACCATATATTATATACGTTTTTTTTTGTAATAGATATTGCAATGAGTTTGGTACAACAATTCCCAAATATTCTTCATCAACAAGATGAATTTGGAACATTCCCAATATTTTCGCTGGCTAAAACATTTTGTGCTTTGGCTAGTAAAAGGGGACACATGAGATCAAGTAAGTATTAGCCTAATCTGTTTCCCAAAATAAAGCTAGCGCGTTTTTATAAGCAATTTTGTACTTTATTGTAACAGAGTGGTGGCAGACTTCACATTTTTTTTTAATATGGGATGAATTAACATCTCATTTGTTTGGTTCAGGTCGATGGAAGCGGTGGTGGTCAAACTTTGAAGAGTACAGCAAGATTTCAAAACTTCGCAAAGACGAGGAATCGATCCGCGACCAAGCTCGTGCCTTTCTTCATTTAGTTTGTGCCCATGTATCAACTTTCGATATGGACACACTGATTCGGGCTGTTTATGCTTCAATGATTGAAGCTGCAATATGTGGAAACATCGAGTTCATTAACGAGATGCTTAGCAGTAATCCCCTACTCATTTCGGCCTACGGAGAAAATGGAGGCATGTTGGCATATGCAACTAGGTTCCGTCGCGAAAAAGTATTCAGCCTTGTATATGCGGTTCTTGAAAATAAGGATACACTGCTTAATTGCGCCAACCCGGAGGGCAATAACATATTACACATTGCTGCACTGGTGGCACCTTCGCATGTACTTGATCGCACGTCAGGTCCAGCTTTACAAGTTCAAACCGAACTTCAATGGTTTAAGGTATTTATGCATCCAAGATTTTATACACAACAGAAAAAATGTTGCTAATTGTGATGGAAATTTGTAACAGAAATTTTTTCGTCACTTTTTATGAATTGTTGTCAGAATCTGTGACGGAATTTTCCATCACAAGCATTTGTGACAGCATGATTAGTGACAGAATAATTTTGTCACAATTCCATCACAAAATGAATTTTTTGACAAAATTTTAGTGATTTGTGACGAAAACTTCCGTCACTAATCGCGATTTTTCTTATAGTACTGATTGTTAGACCTTTAACCCATCTCTAAATCAGTGTCAACTTTCTTATTAATGTAAAAACTAAGGATATGTGCAACTATTATTGTAGGAGGTGTGGAATGTAGTCAATCCTCGATACCGAGAACAATGGAACAATGACAGGTTAAAACCTCATGAATTGTTCACTACGAGTCATGAAAAATTGATAGATGCTGGGGAGAAGGCGATGAAAGACACAGCTGCTTCCTCTACTGTTGTTGGTGCTCTTATTATTACAATGATGTTTGCAGCTGCTTTCACAGTTCCCGGTGGCAACAATCCAAATGGCTATCCATTGTTCGTGGATGAAAAGTTGTTCAAGATTTTTATAGTATGTGATGCGCTATCTCTTTATTCATCGGCTACTTCAGTGCTGATATTTCTTGGAATTCTCACGTCACGTTATGCAGAAGATGATTTCCTTCTCTTTTTGCCTAGAAAATTAATGTTAGGTATCTCTACCCTTTTTTTCTCCATAGCAACCATGATGGTGACATTTTGTGCTGCCCTAGCTATTATGCTTCATGGTCGGTTACAAATCATTCTTCCTATTGTATTGTTTGCTTTCGTTCCTGTTACTCTTTTTTTGTCATCGATATTTCCCCTCCTTTCGAAAATGTACATGTCCACATTCGGACCAAGTATCTTCGACAAAAATACTAAACTACCGAGCAAGAAGGAATACAAGAATATCGTGAACAACAAGAAAGAAGGCGAGAACACGAACAACATTCTAAATGTTGCTACGGAGCTTCCCTACCAACAAGAAGGGAGACGGAATGCTCGTCACTTGTAGATTATATCTCTTACGATTTTTATGGCTAAACGGTTCCCAAGGCGGGTTTCATATGTTATTTATGTGAGTTGATGTTACATTTAATTTGACGGTCTAATTGTATTTTTGTTTTTCAATCAATGAATGAAAATTGTTTTTTTTATTTTTATTTTATCAGCAATCGTAAAAATTTGCTCAGATGTGAAAATATACCACGACTCTCCTTGCAAAAATGCAATGAATAACTTTCCTCATAAATTCTTTAACATTGTTTCCTAATATTATAGTTTTCAATATTATTGTTTTTCTTAATAAATTAGTTACCCATGACAATTTTGGTTATCTAAGTAAGATTATGTAATTCAACTATTACATTCATCTTATTCTCTATTTGAACTTCTGATTTTTATTCAAAAGTGTTCTAAACTATATTTGGAAACACATATTCAGTTTTATATAATAAATTAAAAAGGTAATACAAAATCTTAAGTACTCGTATAGTTTTGCTTGATGTGTCATATTTACCCGTGCGATCACTAAATTATTGTCTACCTAACTGAAGTCTCAGCTGGACCCAAAACAAGAAATAGAGAATATAAAGAGTTATTTTAGTCTAACAACCAATTAATTAGATAAAATAAATATTTGAAAATAATTTAAGTCAACTTTTATTGCAGAGATCTCTATAACTTCTATAAGTATGGATCAACCAAAATAAATAATTACTTTATGTTCGCAATATTACTCGAATATATTACATAAAAATAATGGTTTTGCACCAACCGACTTTTAATTTCTTGCTTTTGTTTATGTTTGTTATTCAACTATATATATATATTATTTACGGAGAAAGATAAACCTTTTATTGATTGTTTATTTTAGATGTCAGGTGTGTACCTTTATTGTAATTTAGTGGTAAATCTAATCTTAAAAAATTCATGATTTTCAAGAACGAAAGTAAAACTCAAACAGAAAGAGATTTAAATGTCGCTGTATTCATGTAGTTGACTAAACTAATGACAACAACAAAACTATTTTAGACATTATTATTTTAGTTCTATTTATATTATTTTGTGGTGAGGGTGTAATTACTTTATTCCATTGGAGCACGTAGTTGCTTAGCTTAGTTTTTTATATAAAAAAAATCTCTATCAATTTCTATGCGTCATTCTTAATTAATGCTGTATTGTTCTTTATTAATTTTTTTGAGTAATAATTTATAGATTTTGAGATTTCCAAATCTTTTCAACACTATTTCAGCACATATAAAAGGTACATCATCCAGACACAAGTTCATGAGGTAAAACATAGGCGATAAACCCACGTACATTAAAGCACATGTAAAGGGTCTATATGAGATAACACATGGACGGTAAACTCACATACACGTGTGAGTATATCACGTCTGAATGTATACCTCACACATTTGCAGGATCCACCGTTCAGACAAAATATATTGAGGTAACAAATTGAAAGTATACTCACCAACACACAGGGGCGGAGCCACGTGTACCCATATGGGGGCACGTGAC
>JAYMTK010004403.1:0-11156 GCA_036897405.1 Pelargonium myrrhifolium | reverse complement strand
TATTTTCCCATCTTTTTTTTTTGGTCTAAGTCATGGGGTTCCAGAGCGGGTCTGCACTTTTAGCGGTTGACACCTTAATTTAAGTCGTTTAACCACACACAGACTAATCTCCATTCGAGGTTTGTTAACAGGTTAAGGATTACACCTCTCTCTAAAGGTGTGTTGAGTGAAGATCGAAGCCAATACCTCTTCCCACTCACGCAGTTTAACCAACTGCGCCATTTCTATTGGATATATTTTCCCATCTGTTATTTTTATTTGAATTATATTGTTTCAAGTCATCACCGATTGTATTTGAGTGCATGATTAGTTCAGAAATTGCATAACGTATCATATTATACACATTGTTTGTGTAAAATACATGGATTTTAGGGGCTAGCAAGTTGGAGATTAATTACTTGCTATTGGCATTAGTGAAAAAGTTTGTGTGTGCTGAGAAGATGGCACTACAATTTAATTGATTATTTGATTGAAGTTGGTAGTTTGTTGGACCACGCTGCAACTCTTATAAATGGAGGTCAAGTCTTCAACAATTTAAGCCACAAGGTGTGGCGCAGTTAGTAAATTCAACTGCGTAAGTGGGGGGAGGTCTTAGGATCGAATCCCATTGCACCCACCCTTTGTGGTGGGGGTGTAAATAAGGGTACCGTGCCGTTGCAAGACAGGATAATATGAATGACTATATATTGTTTGCATTACCATATGAAGAAATATTTTATTTAAGTTTTGATATTATTTATAAAATTGACGATTATTCGGATTCTGTGTATACAATCTATATTGGTGCACATGTGATTCTACTCTATGTATATCAAACTTTGGACATGAGGAATGATACTCAGCTAAATGATAACTCAATTGAAAAGCATGTCATTGAAGCTGAAATAATTACAGGTTGTAATATTGGATACAAAATTTTCATTATGTGATTTGCTTTTGCTCCACCAAATATCAAATTGTAATTTAAATTTACAAGAATACAACATCTTATGGATGTTTGTTTTGTCGTGACAAAAAAAAAGTAAAGGACAATCACTTTCACACGTTAGTTTATATATTCATTGCGAATTTTTCATCCATGATTCAAAGTGTGTAATTGATTTTTAGAGTTAAAAAAAGTTGATTGAAAATTCTTATTCATGATAGTCAAGACAAAATATATAATTGTACACAAAATATAGTATATTGCATATATCGTGCGATGCACGGGACATCAACTAGTTTTTTATTATTTTTGATACAAAAAAGTGTCAGGAAAGAGACTTTGTGCTTGTTTGGTAACATTTCTTATAAGTCAAAAGTGACTTTTGAACGACTTCTAAAAGTCAATATTGTTTGCTTACAAAAGTGAAGAGAAACACTTTTAAATTAAATACTAATTTTTTTAATTCAAAATTGGTTTTATGAAATGACTAAAAAATACATAACTATAACAAAAAAAATATTCACTACAACTCATAAAGTAAGGACATAATTGGAATTGAATTAATTCTCTCTCAACTTCTCATGCCATAAGCTAAAAAAAATAGCTTTTTGGAGCTTCATCGTCATTGCATAAGTCATCAAAAGTTAGATACAAATGTAAGCAAACAATATCTCTTGCTTTTGTGTTTGTCATTTGCTTATGTGACACAATTTTATTTGATGTGTAAGAGCTTTTGGAGCTCGAGAAGTGTTACCAAACAAGGCCTTTGTCTTTTAACCTAATCCAGAGCTTTTGGCACCTTACTGCACCAAAGTGGTCTCTTTTACCACCACCACCAAGGAAGTGTTGAGTGGAGATTGATTCTGAGACATCATCTCACTCACACAGCTGGATTAACCAACTGCATCACCCTTAGTTGCCCCCACTGAATTTTTGTTGTTGAAAATTTATTATGTATTATTATTATTTTCTATTTTTGTCCCCACTAAATTTTAGATTTTGCCGCCACTCAACTGTTAACTTTTCAATATGTCTTATTAATTTAAAACATTTTTCTCATTGTCCTGTAATTTTGCCCACATTAAATACATAGGTGTTTGTAATATGTCTCAAACTATAGGGTTTTATAAATTAGACTGATCGGTTTTATATAGCTGATAATTCAAATTTTAGATCAAAAACGGGTTGAAAAAATTTAACGTCAACCTAAATCTTGATCCGCCATATATGTGTGTTCGTACGGGTTATGGGTTTTATAGTAAATAAATATGACTTCAAAAAATAATCGATTCCTTTAATTACCACTATAGGAAATTGCATTTCTTTTTATACATAAAGGTGTCAAAATCTTTTATTGCAACGACCTAGATCCTTGCTTAAGAACAAGGGTCCTAGTGTTCAAGGGAGAGATTATGTCTCTGCCCTCTAGCCTAGGGCTTTTGGCAACTTACTTCACCAAAGTGGTCTTTTACACTACCACCAAGAATGTGTTGAGTGGGGATCGATCTTGTGACATCTACTTAATGCGGCGAAACGTTTCGTCGCTAGTGCAAAAAAATATCACTATTGTGCTTTGGCGACAGAATAGTGACACGTTGAACAACGTCGCTAATAAGCTCGTCACTGACTTTTGCAACACCATACCACGGTAATCAACAACACACATTGAGACGGAAAGTAACAATATATGTACAAAATATGTCTCTAATGTTCTGCAACGTAGTATTGTCGATAGTTAACAATAAACCATTTTCTCAACTGTATCAACAATCTTATCCGATTTTTAAAACATTTTAAAGTACTCATAATGTTTCCTTGTGCTTAGAAATTTGGCATATTTTGAGGAGAATTTGCAGGAAATAGAAGGGAACTTCCCTATGTTTGTGAAGATAAAGAGTTTCAATTCATAAAATCAATGTTCCAAACTCTATAGGTATCATCTCATCAAACCAATCTTCAACACATCACTATTCATAAAATATTATTCTATAATTGGTTTCAACCAACTTCTTGAAATCTACCCAATATGGCATTATCTATGCTCAAGTACTCAAGTGTCTATGTATTCTATGTTGATGCCATGACATTTTCTTTTCTTTTCTTTGGTAGTAAAAATTATTAGGGTTATCACCATACGTGTGAATCAACTGTCACAAAATTATTTCAATTTAACTTCATTTTTCGAGTTTGAGACCAAAAATGTAATTGTGTTAAAACTTAGTATACAAATATATATTTGAGGTGCATCCTCAGTCAAATTAGTCCACCAACTTTTTTTTTAATACAGAAATGTGCCGAAATCTTATCTTGCAACGGCCTAAGGAACCTTCAAAGCGTATATATACAAGTTTGAACAAAGAACCAATAGTGTTCAGGAAAAAGACTTTGCCTCCCTAGTCTAGGGCTTTTGGCACCTTACTGCACCAGAATGATCTCTTACACCACCACCACCAAAGATGTGTTGAGTGATGATCGATCCCGAAGCCTCATCCCCCTCACACAGCTGGATTAACCAAGTCCACCAATTATTGAAAATCGACTAAATTAAATCTTTTTTTTTTGTTACTCAGCGATGCCAACACTACGTAATGAGACTTGAATTTGAAGTTTTGTAGGAACCTGCAAGTATCAAAGTTGAAAGTAGGATTTGAACTAATGAATTATGATTATGTTACCTTTCGCTTTATCCGAAAGAAAATAAATGGTAAATTTTGTGTCTTTTTTATAAGAAAATCAGGTTGCTTGAAACCCCTCAGAAGAACCAAAAGTCATCAACAACTTGATCTGATAATGAGACTCGAATCTGAGACTCCTAAAAAAACTAAGAAGCTATTAATCAATTGATCAGTTCCTACACCGAAGGTGTGGAACGGAACGCATTGAGAGCCAGTGTCTGGGTTATAGTGGGACCAAGTGCGTGCTTGGGAACACATTTCCCCTTTTTTCGATCCCTTAAATGGGGCCTTGACCTGGTGGCGAAAAACTAACACTCAGTAGCGCCAGACTCTCGGCAATTCATCTATTAAAAAAAAAAAATTAATCAATTGATCTAATAGGTGTTAGTAGTCCACTAAATTGAATTATCAGGTCGGTCAGTCGGTCCGATTCTTCAAAATCATGAATGGAACCATTGTTTCCATTTCTTGGTAAGCCAAGCTAAAGCTAATTACTGTGACCCATTTAGGCACATAATGAACACTAACACCTAAGCCTTCCCATTGAGCCATGCAACAACTACAAAACTAGGTTTAGGTGACTGTTTAAGTCTCATTAACCCACCAATTATATGCAAATTAGATTATATAATTACTTGTTTTTGTCTCATCATAAGCTTGCACCAATCTTAATTGACCCACATATGTAGAGACACCTTAGAATGTGGAATGTGTAGCTGAGGCTTAGAGCTACCAAGCTTGAACATTGGGACCCCAAAACCTTGTCTCTCTACCTTATTGGGTTTTTGCTTCTCTTGGTCAAATCATCAAACACCTTGTGAACATCTGGAGATGTAAAGCTAAAGCAAATGTTGAAAGTTCTATAGGGTCAAGTCAACAACAGTAATATTGCCAGCAACACTCACTGTTCAATCTGACATTTTTGTGTATAATATATTACTCCATCTATCTCAAAATGACTGTCTTGTTTTATTTGAGTTTTTGTTTTAAAATGAGTGTCTTCTTTTCTTTTATAGTAAGTTAGTTATGTATGAATTGTCAATAATATCCTTATAAGAAGTTAGTTAGTATCTCTTAACACATGAGTGTTTTCATTTCTATTTTGAGAAAAATTAAGGAGAAATTAGTTAGTGTGACATGTTTACTATTGTATTATTATGATCACGTGTTAAGACATCCTAACTAACTTTTTTAAAGGATATTATTGACAATTCACATATAACTAACTTATTTGAAAATGAAACAAGACACTCATTTTGAGACAAAAATACGAAAAAAAATAGGACACTCATTTTGAGATGGATGAAGTTTGTATTAGTAATTTGTTCTATAAGTGATTTTTCACGTTAGAACTAACAATTTGAACTGAAAAGATCTAAACTTGAATCTGATTTGTAAAAAGTGTAAAATTGTACGGATTTGTTCGATCAAGAAGTGAAAATTGTGTTTTAGGTTCGGCTGAAAATGCCTAGCTGAGTTAATGATTTTGGGATGCGAAATGGGTCGATTTTTGGGTTTTATGGGCAACATGTGTAGACTCGTGCGGATTTGGCTGAGTCAACCCACAACTTCATCAAAACAATTACGACATGAATTAGAAATTGTTCTCGTCCATTTTATGCAACTTGGCCGAAATGTAGGTTGGGTTGCAGGTGCCCGTGAATTCAGGTTGGAAAGGTTTAACCTACACTTGACTCACAAGAGATGCATGACCATACAGGTTTCTTCGACCAAGAGGTGGAAATTCGGGTTTCATATCGGGTTGAAAATGCCTAATTGGATTAAGGGTTTTGGGCCGCGAATTGGTTTTGGACTCTTGCAAATTTGTTCGACCCAACCCACAAAATATACGTCTACTCGAGAAACCCAATAATTTTACAATAATTGACAAGTAACAACAACAATCAAGTCCTTTTTTTGGGTAGGATTTAGTTTGTAAAACAAACAAAGAATCAATATTGAGACAATTTTAACATAGAATCAATATTGGTCAAATGTTACATTTCAATATGGGTGTGTCATCTATAGATGAGTTCAACCTAAAAACTAGCAAAGTCCAGCTTGTTTGACAAACAAAACAGTACTCATTTACAACACAAATGTAAGTAATCTCCCCAATGTTATCTCAAAAACCCGTTCCAACGATGAACCAAAGTACCTATTTTCGGGGGAGTGCAATGTCTTTCCATTCACCGGAAAGCCTCGAAACTGGAAATGCACAAGAGATCAATATGGTTCCCGGTAACACGATGATTGCTCGAGCCAAGAGAAGCTGGTATGGCGGGTCAAGTGAAAGTTAAGATTTGGCTTCTTGATGTTTTGCAATAGATATCTTATTTAGTAACCTGTCGTAGTTGAGCATAGCGCGTACGCTCTCAATTACCAAAATTATCTGCAGAACGGGTCCAAGCGTGCATTAGGACAATACTGTTGAAGCAAGAAGTTATATAATTGTTCTAACATGTTGACTTGATCGACATAATTATGCAAGAAGCTTATGAGGTTAAATTATAATGCAATATTTGAACAAATTAATGAAAGATGCTTAAAAGGTTAAATTATTATGCAACATTTGAAGAACTACCTAAAGAGCACTCTTATAGATGCTATAAAACACATTTCATATATATATATATATATATAGAGAGAGAGAGAGAGAGAGAGAGTAAGGAGTCTCAGCCAAACAATTAGTGGCTGATACTCGGCCAAGACACAAACAAAATGGATCCGGGCGAGCAGTCTGTGCGCACAAATTCTAAGGGGCTGGTCCCGAACACCCGATTCATATGACATATTATACACTTGGCATATTGTGATCCAACAAAGTTATTATAACATAATTAATGTGTGATGTCCCATTAGTCGTCACATCATTTCGTATAATTGACTATCATGGAATCACCTATATGAAGAACAAAGCTCTTACACTCGTTTCATAGGAAATTTGGTTTGGAATCATTTCATGGCCTCGAGCTGAACTCAGTAAGGAAAAATAAAGGTAAATCAAGCATTAGTTTACAAGTAGCATACCTGCAAGCAGGCATATGCCATAGCAGTCGCGAAGTAGAAATTTGCATTACCGGTGCCCTACAAGTTTCAACAGATAAGTTATAATCTATGAGACATATTTGTCTTTCAAACTAGATAATTGCCGAAGAGTGGCATACCCTCCATATCCATAAGTTGTGCATCACAGAGCTAAGGAGAGAGACCCCGATATAGCCGCAGAAGAGGAAAAACGACAATTTCATATCTGCAAAACGGAAGATTGAAGGTCTAAGACAGACAGACCATCTCAAATTCATCAACAGTTAAAAAGAGAAACTCCCGACTTGCCTGCAAGTTCGTTAACAAACAGCCCCAGCAAACCGAAGTATAGAGCCGAATCTCCAACCTAATCCATAACATTACCGTAATTCCATAAATTCATCAGAAACAACAAGAAAAAAGACGGCTACTAGGAAACTTTATTTTTCTAACGGAAGGATAAGAAGAAGAGCTTACTGAAGGATATGATTTCAGTATTGAGGAGATTGCAATGTACACAAAAGCCAGAAAAAAGGGTCGGTGGTTCAGACGTATGGCTAATGGCAATATCATAAACAGAATATTTGCGTGGAAAACAATCAAAAAGAAGTTTCTGAAGAAATTGAAAACTTCTGCAAAGAAGTACCTGCAACAGGAGAGAATATACAGAAGCCTTGTGAGTCAACCACTATGTATGATAGGCTTTTCTAATTGTGCACAATCAAAAGAACTGTGAGCTCACCAAAGAACACCGATATTTGGAGACAAATCTTCCACAGAGAGAATGAACCCATATGTTCTGCAAAAACCATTATCAGCTTATTTTTCCTTCACTGCAAATAACATGTGCAAGTTATATTCGCTACATACCTCTTAAACATCTCTGGCAGACCGCCGTATTGTTTAACAGATATGCCGCATAGGACTAACACATACACTGACCACACGGTAGCCCAGAATGTGAAGTGCATGACTGGCCTCCATGAGAACTTAGAGGATAAAGCTGGTTCTTTCGCCACTTCCTTTTGTTGACAATGGCCATCACTAGACGCATTCTCTACAATTTTATTGAATCTCTGCAGGAATAATTTCCTAGGAGGACCATCTGGACCATAACCTAATAAAAGAATTACCTGAAAAAGTACACCAAAAAAGTCACTAGAGCAGAAGAGGTCGACAAGGGAAACGGTACAGGACACCTTGCGAAAATGATGTTCACTGTGTTTCTTTGGAAACAATTAATGATCCATATCAAATAAAATTTGGGGTGGGGAGGAGAAGCATACTGGAACAATCAAAATTGAAGGATAAAGGGATAAATGAGTAGCCATGACCCATCCAAAAGCTGCCAAGGGGACCTTTCCTGTAGTCCATCAAAGCACAAAAACAAACAGATCAATGAAACACCAGTACATAGAATAGAATACACGTGTACTACACTAGTCAAAGCTTATTTAACTTCTTACCCGCACATGCTCCATAAAGAGCCAATATGACAACCAAATTTTCAATTGGAGATGTGGACAATCCCACACATGAAACTATTGTGAAAGGATTCCACAAGTACACAAGAGCAGCAACATTCCCGGACGAGAGGAACTCTGAGAACAACATAAACACTGCCATTAACTAGCTGGGAACTTGAGAGGGAGAGAAACACAGATTGCATTTCAAGTATACAAAGAATAAATAGAGTAGATAGAAGAAAATAGGCACATGAGAATAAAATCTGAGTTAGGCAAAACCAACTTGAAAGAGAAGAATGTTGAGTTTCAATATTAAGTGGGTTGTCATGAATGTTCATGGTATAAGAAGCCGTGAATTTTAAACCAAATACAGTGCATTACTTGAAAAGAGAAGATGATTCCTCGGAACAAGTTAAGAAAACACCTCCATGTCATAAATTTGAGTTAGGCAAAACTAAAAACCAAGTCACTCTTGTAATTTTCAAACCATAGTTTAAGCATCATGATATGCACAAATACCTGAAACTTTAAATTCCGTCTCAAGATCTAATAATTTCAAACTCTGACAGTATGCCTTTTGAAGTTTTTGGCCAGTAGCGCGAATGAGCAGTGCACTCACAATATCTGCAATCACAAAAAGCAAACTGTATCCAAAAATGTGTTGATATTTACCAAAGGGAAAAAACAATAAGAAGAAAGTTTGAGTCTCTTGAACAAGGAAATAAAATGCAGAGATCATAACCAAATGGATCCACATTCGAATTCTTACCATACTCTAAAATGGTAAATTGTCATTTCCGATCAGTGACAATTGTTGCAAATGCTAGTTTTCTCTATATAGAATATTATCCCTAAAAAACGCCTAAGGAAGATATTTTATCCCGAGTCTCTAAAGATGGAATAACTTGTTTTCAAGCATAGAAGAAAATATATGCCCAAGATTAGCAAAGCAGGCAAAAACATAGTTTCCTCAAGTTTCACAATAAAAGATTGAACACCATTAAAGGAAATAAGTTTTCGACAAAAATATCCAACATTCCAAGTTATTTTAACTTTTCCACTAGTAGTAAATGTAAGTTGGTGGATATATCATGGTGATCCACAATAACATCTATTATATATGTCTAACTAGAAATGGGTAATCGTGTAAACACATAAAATTCCACTGAAACAAACAAAGCCGAAGACTTTAATAGAGAAATGTGTTACCTGCATAGAAGATGATTCGGTTGCCCTTCAATTCTGCATCACACAAGAATATTGCAACAAGTTAATCATGATCATACAATACAATCCAAAAATTCTAAACTACAAAGCCGACTTTTTTTTCCAGCACCACATTCAAATGCAACTTGCCTATTCCGGAACAATGATATCGGATCTCGAACATTACCTTTTAACTGTCAATGGACCAATAACTGACAGTAACAAAGGAGAGCCATGGTACATAGATCCTGATGATCAGCAATAGCAAACACAAATCAACACACTATACCCACACACACACACAAATAAATAAAAACTGTAATCACAGTCAAATTGCACAAAATTAGATGAATATTAAATCAAATATGCAAAATTAAACTGTAATTAAATTCAAATTGCACAATATGAAAACTAAATCAACTACGCAAAACGAAATTGTAACATTCAAACCAAAATCATATAAAAACAGTAACTACATTGAAATGCTCGAAATTAGATGAAAATCAAACCTGCATAAGGAGACATCGATGATTGCTTCAACCAGTAACCTTCGGCCACTACAAAACAACAGAAATTTCAAAATCAAAACCAAAAACACCATTTTCAGCTATAGAATTGAGAAATTTGAGCTAGAGAGACGAAGACGGTACGGCGGCGGAGGCTGTTGACGGGAGTGGAGACCTCGGGGCGAGAGGAGAGATTGAGATTTTTGGGGAAATAGATGAGGACGAGCCTGAATGCGATCGAAGCTATGGCCCAAAACCAAAACCTCGACTTCTTCTTCTTCATGCTCTGCTTCTCCGTTTCCAGATCCGCCATTAGAGATGTGCGACTGAGCTTCAGGACTGTGAGGGATCGGCGAGGCTCGGAGACGAAGAGGAGGGGTTGTTATCTGAGAGCAAAACGATGTCGTTTTAAGTCCATACAACTGACTGATCCATGTTACCAAAATACCCTTCTTGTGATGGAAAATATTGTTTTGTTCTAAATTGATAACTGATAAGTGATAACTAATTTTTATATTATTACAATCATTTCAGTTGATTTTTGGATGGTTAAAAAAGTAATTTATGGCAAAATTGTATAATTGGAATCAAATTAGGATAATTTTAATAATATATATATAAATATAAAGTTAAAATGTATATCAGTTAATTGATATAAATTATATCAGTTGCAACTTTACAAATGTGATGACGTCTCATTTAAAATCACTTATATTCAACCAAGTGAATTTGTGAGAGCGAAGCGACCCGTCCGGATCCATAATTTTAAATGAGGTGTCATCACCTTATTAGTTTTTTTAAGATCAAAACTACGTAGTTTAACTTGCAACTGATATAAAGTTATATCAGTCAACTGATGCACATTTTACTCTATTAAATATTATTATTAATTGGAATTATTCATAAGGTGCCCCCATGTAACTAACAAAAAATAAAGAGACAGAATATTTCTGAATTGCGTAACAACATTGCTCGAAGGATGTGCGTGAGTTTAAGGAAGTAGAAGGAGGTAGAAGGGGGTGGCGGCAGAATAGCTAGGTTTAGGGTTTCGTGGGTTCTGTGGTTGTGGGGTGGGTTGTGCACGGGAAGGCCAAACAGAGCAAGGTAGTGAAGATTGTGGGTGAGGGTTATCACGTTAGAAAGAGTGTGTGAAGGGAGTGGTAATAGGGGCGGTGACAGGTGATTGGGGGGAGGGTAGAGGTTACAGGGGTTATAAATTTAGAGGGTGGTGGGTGAGTGATACGTGCATTTTATGCATACATTTTTCATCAGTTTTAACCCATATTTATCTTATATTTATCCCGACTTTGCTTCTATTTTTGTTGTTTTTATTGATTTATTAGATTTTATG
>JAYMTK010004402.1:0-11157 GCA_036897405.1 Pelargonium myrrhifolium | reverse complement strand
ATGTCAGTCTTCTCTTTATATAGAAGCGGAAATCGCTTTGTCTTCTTCACAAAAATTAGATAAAAGGAAAAAATAAAATCAAAGTTCATGGGTTGGGCTTCTTCAAAACTTCTCATATTCTGAATTGGTTGAATCGGGATTCAATCAGTTGAATCGCAGTTGAATCGGGATTCAACCAATTGAATCGGGATTCATGTCATCCAAAGATTCAAACATAGTTTTGAATCTTTCAACCTCCAAATCGTGAATCGGATCGGGAATCGAGATTTTTAACAACCATGACTATATCACTTATTCACTTGGGTTCATGAACTTTACTTTGTTCCTGCAGGATCAAAGTATAGCTCATTATGTTCCCGCGCGATCCATTTCTTTAAGTTTCTGACGTAATCTGTCAAAACTAATTGATACCGTTAAAATTAAATAAAAAATAATTAAAATGTGTTTTCACTATTTTATCTTTTATACATTTACACTTTTTATTTTGGGTAAATTAGTTTTGACTCCTTTGAACTAGATTAAATTGTGGTTTTATCTCATGACCTCAATCTCATATTGTTTTAGCCCCTTTAAACCTTTTTTATTTATTTTATAGATTGTAACCCTATTTAACTTGTTGCTTCATGTTGCCACTGCCCCGTCATTCTTCTCGTCCACGTAGACTGCCATGTTAGCGACGAGACTTCATAACTGAAACGTTGCGTTTTGGTTTTCCCTTGTCCTTCATCTTCTACCTCACAATTGTGTTCGATTTTCCCAAATCAGCGAGATAGGGTTTGTTCTTAGGTTCGAAAAATTGCATGAGAGCTAGGCAATATGACAGAGTGTATGAGTAGTGATTCGAAAGCGAGTTATCAACGTAATTATTCAAATGAATATGAGTTTGGGAACATATGCAATTGTGGGATAAAAGTTATGGTGAGGATCTCTGAAACAAAGAAGATTCCAGGAAGATGGTTGTTCGAATTACGGGGTAAGCACAATAGTGACATCATTGAATTAGTACTAGTTAAGATTTCTGATATTGGGTTCGATTGTTAAATGTTGTAGAGATAATTGTTGTGATTTTTTGGTGGATGGATTGACATGGATCATACTGCTCCTATATCTATGTGCTTGGCTGCTCTGAATGCCCAAAAGAAATACGCGAAGTGTTTGATTTCAGAGAATGAAAGAATGAAGAAATTTTGTCAAGAGCAAAAACTTGCAATGGATCAGAACGTGAAGAAATTGAAGAAATATGAGATAAATAATCATAATTTGAAGACATGCATCAAGTTTCTGTGCTTTCTGAATTTCATGTTGTTATTGTATCTGTCAATGTCAAATGGAAAAGTAGAGATACTGAAATTAGCTTAGCTTGTTGGTGTATCTATCATGGTGTGTGACAAAACTTCTTGTTGTAGTTGTCATTTTTAGGGATGACAACGGGGCAGGTTTGGGGCGGGTTTTATAATCCCCGTCCCCGCCCCGTCCTTTGTCCCCGTGCTCCGACCCCGCCCCGCCCCGCTAATGGTAATATATTTCCCGCCTCGTGTCTTCGCGACGAGGATTCCCCGAAACCCGTAACCCGCCCCGGTAGAAAAAAGTAATTATTCAATACCACTTGCTAATAACTTCTCTACTAAATACATACTTGATTCTTGTTATTATAAGCATTGCCTTACTTTCTTTTATTACCTCTGATAAATTAAGGAACATAACACTAACAATAAGTAACAAGAATTAAGTACATGGCTTTTGAAAGTACAAAGTGCATGCACCTGTGTTCAAAAGCCATGTTACTTTACCTATCTTAATAATTGATATGGAATTACTGAATTAGTAACAAAAAAAATCCATAAAGAAATGTTTTGACTAGAGAATCCACAATCCAATGTTAATCAAAATTGATTTAAACAACCATTCTCAAAAAAGAAACCATAACATAATCACAATCCAATGTAAAACATAACTATTCAAGCCACCGTTCTCACAAAATAACTATAATATAATCCATGTTTGACAAAATTAAAAGTTTGATATAATTTTTGGTTCATCGTCTTCAAGAATCAAGTATTTCCCATTGTCATTGGACTTTCCTGAAACAACAAATAATGATTATAAATATATATATACACACACACATATATTTGTGTAAGATAATACATAAAATTATTTATAGTAACAACTTATGTGTTTACGTTAATTTACCTCATTATCATCAGAATCATAGTCATATTCGACGGTTTGACAATAAGCATTCATCTCCGCGGAACAAATATCTAAATATAGACAATATAAAAGAAAATAAACAAATTAAAAACTAATTTGTCATTTTAACTTAACAAGAAAAATATAGAAGATTAAATTTACCTTTTATGTCGCTCCATAACCAATTCTGAGCACATATAAGTGCCTCTAACGTCTTCGAATTAAGCCACTACGATGAGGGCTCACCCATCTACCACCCGTACTAAATGCAGATTCAAATGTCAATGTAGAAATAGGAATAACTAAAATATCTCTAGCTATTTTCTGCAAAGTCGGATCTTGAACCCATTAGTCTTCCACCAAATCAATATATCAAAATCCACACTTCTTGAAATAACCTTCTCCTCCAAGTAATGATCCAGACATGATTCCAGACATTTCAAAACTTGCCACATCGAATGAAGTATTTTCAGAACCTGGCATTTCATGACGACTTTTTTTCTTTGGAGCTTTAGATTGATACTCCTCAAGTAGTTTATAACATACATTCCCAACCTTTTCAATCTCATCATTAGAATCACTACCATATATCTGAGGAAAGAAATACTACAATAACTTCATTTTGTATCTTGGATCCAAGACAACAACAACACTCATAATGCCATGAACAGTGGACCAATATTTGACAATTTTTTTTAACATACTTGATGTCATGGATTTTATGATATGAGATGCACATGATTGCCATGAAAGTAATGAAAATTTAACTTGACAAATTTCTGGAAAGAATATGTTTGATGTGGGATATTTTGTTCCAAAAAATTTCTCGGTCACTGTATGAAAAACTTGCAGCTTGCTACATATCTCTTCAGCTACATCCCAATCTTTACTAGTTGGACAACATTTGAATAGATCATCCCGAATTTGCAAGCGCAAGAATGCGTCCTTATACACTAAAGCAACAGTTAACATCAGGTATGTGGAATTCCAACGTGTCTTGCAATCCAGAGATAATTTTTTGGTGCTTGAGATGTTCAAATGACGTGCTGCTTCTTCAAATTTTTGCAATCTTTTTGGAGTTGCAGTCCAAAAAGCAACACTATCTCGTACTCTCTCTATAGCATCACTAATGATAGACAACCCATCTTGAACAATCAAATTTAGTATATGTGCACAACAACGCATGTGAAGAAGTTGTCCATTTAATAAAAGTGAGCTAGTAGGAAGCATGTCTAATAAGTGTCTAATGATGACATCATTAGTTGTACAATTATCCACTGTAATTGTAGACAACTTACTATCCAAATTCCAATCTAGCATGCACTCAAAGAGAACTCTGGAAAGAATATCTGAAGTATGTGGACATGACACATAAATAAATCTAAAAATTTCCAATTTTAAGTATAAGAAACTAAATGACATATTATATATTGTAAATCATGAAAAATGAGAAAGTAGAAATTAAAGTACCTCATAATTCTACTTTGCATATTCCAAAGGTTGTCAATGAAATGCGTTGTAAAAGCCATGAAACCCTTCTTTTGATTGCTTGACGTCCACATATCTGTTGTTATAGCAATTCTTTCTTCATTTTTCTCCAGCAAATGTAAAGTCTTCTCCTTTTCAAACTCATGAATTTTCAGGATATCATTTTAACAGTATTTCGAGAAGGAACTTTGAACAAGAGTTAAAGACTTGCTGAGTACTTCCTAAATCCATGGTGTTCAACCATAGAAAGAGGATACTCGTGTAAGATAACCATGCGAGCAAGTTTCTTTCTTGAAACATTTTCATCAAAATGATAGTTGCTTAAAAGAATTTTCCCATCATCGATCCTTATTTTGATTTTTCACCAAAACATGTTGACGTATATCTCTAACTTGGCGTCTTTGACATATCTTGAAATGATCATGAAGATGTTTTTTTCCCATTCTTACTAGCGGCTCCAAGTTTTCTGTCACAATAGTTACAAATGGCTTTTTCTTTACCTTCTTGAAGTGGTTCCACACCGGAGATTTTAATTTGCTGACATCACCCACATTCGCATCTTTCTTAGAAGTACCCACAATAATTTCCACATTATCATCTTAGTTACTATTAGCCGGCATATGCTCTTGACAACCGGCTTGCATTGACGAATTACCAACTCCTTGAGCACTACCACCATCCACAAGTGAAGTTTTAGAGAGACCAACTTCATTTTCCAGAATGAAATTTCTGCAAATAATGTAATGTTTCTTTAGTTTTAATTTATAGTTTTAAAACAAGCTGCTTGTTAGAAAAATAATACATTGTTACCCATATTATTAGTAAAACAAATAGCAGTATAAAACAACTAATAATATCTAATTAATAGCAACAATAGTAATCATATAACAAAATCCTAACTCAAATCAATTGTAACTATGTCATATCACCAAAACTGGTGATAATATTTATCAAAAGAAGAAGAAAAACAAACAAAAGTATTGGGTGTTATATGATTTGAATAATTTGCTTGCAATAATAAATCACAAAATGAACATGTAGTCCAGAAAATCTTACGAGTCTTTTTCCAATCACCATGGTAGCAAAAGAAGAGTGCAAGTATAATATTCATTACATAAAAAATTTCTTACGTACCTATACAGTATACACATAAAAAAAAGGAAATTTCATAACTAGTTATTAGGATTCTGCTCTTTATAATCTTAAGTACTATTGTATTAACAACCTTATTAAATTTTAGTTAAGAGGATAAAACTCTATAATTAATCTAAGAGATCTCAAAAAAGTGGTCCTCACGCTTTATGCGTGCTCTCAACTGGTAGTGGCTTTTCAGTTGCATGTTTTCCCTTGTTTCAGCCGTGTTTGTAGGAGTTTTGTCGGAGAGCCGTTTGGGTGCTGGTGTCTCGGTCATGGATAGGTCTTGCTTGTGGTTTCGCCGGTGGTTTAAGTTTGCTGTTCAGTTTGGTTTACGGTGTTTTGTGAGCGGAACTCATGGAAGATAACCTTTGTCCAGACCTGTCTAGGTTGTCTATCCAAGAGGAAGATGAGGGTGGTCTTGAATATGGGTTGCCGGAGACGGTAAGTGGTCAACAGGGTAGAAGTCATTGGTGTATTGTGGGTCGGTTCTTGACGGACATGCCGATTAATGTTCCGAACATGAGACAGCTGATGGCGGCGATTTGGAGACCATCTAGAGGAGTTCGTATTTCGAATTTGCCAATGGTGAGGAGGGAACAAGGTGATGTTCGTTTCCTCTTTGAGTTCTTTCATGAGAAAGATGTTAATCGAGTGCTTGTGGACGGTCCGTGGACGTTTCATTCGCATGTTTTAGTTTTCAAACTCTTGGAAGTTGGTGAAGCCCCAGAGTCAGTGATCCTTGATAGAGTGAGTATATGGGTCCAACTTCATGGAGTCCCGTTGGGTTTTCGGAATGACCAAGTTTGTAGAGACATAGGGAACCATATTGGGGTGTTTCAAGAATCAGATCCTATGAATTTTAAAGGTGCTTGGAAGTCGTATCTTCGGGTTAGAGCTCTTTTGGATGTGAATGTTCCAGTTAAACGGAGGTTGAAGCTCAAGGTTGGAGACCATAATCATTGGGTTGATTTTCGTTATGAAAAATTACCTCTGTTTTGCTTCTTTTGTGGTAAGTTGGGTCATGGGGAGAGGTTGTGTGTGGCTCTTATGGATGTGGAAAATGATACTGGTGAGCGTTTGTATGGTAGCTGGCTCAAGGCAGTCCCACGAAGATTGAGTAACACGATGGGCGAGCGCTGGCTGGTCCCGGGGAATGCTGAAACTTGTCAGATACCAGCGATGCAGGGTCAATCGAGACGAGACACGGAACATTATCCGTGTGCAGAGTCGACTTCATATCAAGGTTCAGTGTTGGGTCAGGTGGGGCAGGTTGATCGAACTGAGGTTGCTGGGGGGTCGAAGGCTGGTACGAGGTTGTAGGTGGTGGGTACTGCTGGAAATTTAACTTCTAGCACATATCATGTGCAGAAACGGAAGCGAACTGAGGATACAAATATGGTTGAGGAATTAGTAGGGTCAAAAAACGTGTTACATGCGGGTCTCGATGTGATGACCCGCCGATCGGAATGAGTTTATTATGTTGGAACTGTCGGGGTCTTGGCAACCCCCTTACAGTTAATATCTTGCGGGATTTGATTCGCGCAAGAAAGCCGAATATGGTGCTCTTAATTGAGTCTCATGCATGTAGAGCAAAGTTGGAATGGCTCCCAATGAAAATTGGGATTGATGGTATGTTTGTGATTGATGGCAATGGTAGAGGTGGCGGTATTGTTCTCCTATGGAAGTTTCCAATTCATATTCGTGTCATCACGATTTCTAAATTCTTCATCGATGTAGGAGTTCGGTTCCGAGGTAAGGAATGGAGAGTTACAGGCTATTATGGAGAACCGCTTCGGACTCGTAGATCACTTAGTTGGAATAGATTGAGAGAACTTCGTTCGAGGTCCACTCTCCCATGGTTATGTGTGGGCGATTTTAATGATTTATTGTCGGAGGGTGAGAAGCGTGGTGGGGAGGTTTATCCTCCGAATCTGCTGTCGGGTTTTAACCAAGCCATTCAAGATGCCGGTTTATTTGATCTTGGGTTTGAGGGGTATGAGTTTACTTGGTATCGATGGTGGAGGGGTCAACTTATTGAGGAAAGGTTGGACAGAGCCTTGGGGTCTTTGGCGTGGCATGATTTATTTCCACATTGCAAGGTCGTCAATCTTCCGTTCTCTACATCGGATCATGCTCCGTTATTTATTGACCCATTTTGGCATGACCGAGCTAGAAAATCAGTGCGATTCCGATTTGAAAACGCTTGGTGTCTTGACCCAGAGTGTGAAAGAGTGGTCCGGGTGGGCTGGTGTGGGACCGGTTTGGATGATCTTGGTAGCCGGATTAGATCTTGTGGTATGGCTTTGTTGGATTGGAGTGGCGGAAAAGTTAGACAGTTAGGGAGGAAGGCGAGGGAAGTTAGAAGGTTGTGGGAGGACTCTTGGAAAATTCCAGGTGGTATGGAATCAGTTGAGGGAAGGAGGAGAAGACAAGAATATAGTAAATTATTAATGATGCAGGAAGATTTTTGGAGACAAAGAGCCAAAGCTTTTTGGTTACAGAATGGGGACTCAAATACAAAGTTTTTCCATGCTGCTGTGAAGTCTAGAAGAAGCCTTAATTCAATCCATAGACTGCACGATCATAATGGGAATTGGGTCACGAAGGAGTTTGGGCTTAATCAATTTATTCATAACCATTTTCGCCGTTTTTTTGAATCGGAGGGGGCAAGTCCTGCTTTGTTGGATGGGGTTATTAATCGGGTTGTGTCGGCTGCTCACAATGTCACTTTGACAGCTCGATTTGAAGATTGGGAGGTTAAGGCTGTGCTGGATAGTATGCATCCTGACAAATCCCCAGGACCTGATGGTATGAACCCGGATTTTTTCCAAAAATTTTGGGTGGTGGTGGGTCCGGATGTTACAAAGGCTTGCTTGGACTGTATCAAGTCGGGTCGGTTCCCAGTGGGTTTTAATGACACCTTTTTGGTGTTGATCCCGAAAAAACGTAATCCGGAGGACATCGGAGACTTAAACCAATTGCCCTTTGTAACGTGGTGTATAAAATAGTGGCGAAAATGCTTGCTAATCGACTCAAAAAAGTGCTCCCCGATCTAATTTCTGAAAATCAGAGTGCGTTTATTCCCGGGAGGCTTATTACGGATAATGTTTGTGTTGCAAATGAGATTTTACATTGGTTTCGTCGTCGACCTAGAGGTGGGGAAGGATGAATGGCTTTGAAGCTTGATATGGCAAAGGCGTACGACCGTGTTGAGTGGAATTTTCTGGAAACAACTATGAGGTTGATGGGTTTTTGTGAATCTTGGATTGGTTTGATCATGATGTGTGTTCGCTCGGTTCGGTTTAGTGTTCTTTTTGAAGGTGAGCCGATGGAATTTTTTACCCCGGAACGGGGGTTGAGACAAGGAGACCCATTGTCTCCATATCATTTCTTGTTATGTGCTGAAGCGTTGTCTTGTTTGATTAAACACAAGGAGAGATTGGATCTTATTCACGGGTGTAGGATTGCTCGAGGTGCTCCGACGGTGTCTCATTTGTTCTTCGCGGATGTCGCTTTGTTGTTTTGTAAAGCCCGGGAGGAGGAGGCTCAATCTTTGAAGGAGGTTCTTGATATGTACACGCGTGTGTCGGGTCAAAAAATTAATTTTTCCAAATCAAGCATGGTGTTTAGTTCCAATACCAATAGCCAGGCTCGGATGGGAGCTCAGGTTCGGCTTGGGATTAAGGAAGTTCGTGAGTTTGTGGCTTATCTTGGCATGCCGGTTGCTATTGGTAAGAGCAGGTGTGGTACTTTTCGGGTTGTGGTTAATAAGATTCGGGAGAGACTGGGTTCGTGGTCTAAAAGAGTTTTATCCAGTGCTGGTCAGGAAGTGTTGTTAAAAACTGTTGCTCAAGCTATCCCGAACTATCTTATGAGTGTTTATTTATTTCGAATTACTATTTGTAAGGAGGTTGAGCGGGTATTTAATTCGTATTGGTGGGGTTTGAAAAAAGGTGGTGGAAAGTCGATTCATTGGCTTTCTTGGAATCGTTTATGCTCTCGTAAGGAAGTGGGTGGTATGGGTTTTCGGCTTGTCCGAAGTTTCAATGTGGCGTTGTTGGGTAAGCAAGGATGGAGGCTCCTTTCGAATCCGGATTCGCTTATGGGTAAGATTTTTAAGTGCAAATATTTTCCAAATTGCTCCTTCCTTGATGCTACGTTGGGTGCCAATCCGAGCTATGTTTGGAGGAGTTTTTTGGAGGCGCAAAATCTGCTCAAGTCCGGAAGTCGTATTAGGATTGGTACAGGGTCAGATGTTCGAGTTTTTTTAGGATCCTTGGGTCCCGGGAGCTGATAATTTTCGGGTTCTCTCCAGGCCTCTTTTGAATAGTACAGAGCTTAAGGTCAGTGATCTTATTAAGGAGGATAAGTCGGGTTGGGAGGTGAACTTGATTGACCGGGTCTTGGGCTCCGTTGATAAATCTAGAATTCTTGAATTACTGATTAGTCATGATCGCACCCCGGATGTGTGGATGTGGGAGTATGATTTGCGTGGAAAATACACTGTTAAGAGTGCATATAGAATTTTAACCGGGGAGGTTCCGTTAGGAGGGGATTTGGCAGAGTGGTGGAGGAGGGCATGGCGAGTTAATTTACCGCCTAAAATTCGAGTGTTCATGTGGAAAGCAACGGTGGGATGTTTACCGGTGTTGGCTCGGTTGGTTGATAAGGGGGTGGATGTTAATTCCAGCTGTCCTTGGTGTGGTGTCGAAGTGGAATTAGTGGACCATCTCTTTTTAAGGTGTGCAGGTGCTTTGGAATGTTGGAGGAGTAAGGGTCTGGGAGGTATGATTTTGGCTTCAAGCTCTCTGGTTGATTTCTTGAATTTAGTTCTTGCAGTTGGTGGGGTGGTTTTAATGGAATCAGTTATTGGGATTTGTTGGGGCATTTGGAAAAGAAGGAATGTTTGGGTTTGGGAGGGGGTTAAATGGCCCCTGGGTAAGGTGATGAGCTTGGTGAATGAGATGGTGAGCCAATGGAAAGAGGCAAGGAAACTGGTGACGATGGGAAAGGAGGTGGCGGACCGGGACTCACCTGCGTCGTCGAGATTGCAGCCACCAGACCGTGGGTGGTTGAAAATCAACGTTGACGGGGCTGTTTTTCAAGAAAGTAGAAGGTTAGGGGGTGGTTGGGTTGCTCGTAAGGCGGACGGTGCATGCATGGGAGGTGGGTACAGTTGTTGGAGAGGAAAGCCGGATCCGATGTTAGCGGAGTCGCTTGCTCTACATGAGGCCATGCGGTGGGCTTTAAATTGTAGGCTGTCTCGGGTGGCTTTTGAGCTTGATGCTAAGTTGGTGGTGGACACAATGCATGGCGGCTCGAAGGTGGGTAAGGAGGTCGGTTTGGTGTTGGAGGATTGTCTCCGCTTAAAAGATAGGTTTCAAAACGTGTTGTTCGGTTTTGTGAAGAGGTCTGCGAATGGGGTAGCTCATGTTCTTGCGCGTGCCTCGTCTTCTTTGTCAGGCCTATGTATTTGGGATCGTAGTAACATCCCGAGTCTTATCCGTGTTTCTCTTTGTAATGATGCTTGATCTTTAATCGAATCTTTATTTCCAAAAAAAAAACAACCTTATTAACACACACATATATTCCTCTATAACCTTGGCTTAAATAAAATAGAGTAATAGTATCCCTAGTTGCTAAACATGTTGAAGGCTCCAAACTTGCTCAGCAAACAAGAAAAGAGAAAATCAAACACATATTCATATAGTAAAAGTCTGTTTATATATACAAATATAACTAGTACATGCCTTAAGATTTAAGAATCAATGGAGATAGGAGTTGGACACCACACAAGCACCACGACGAACGCAGAAGAAGTGCAGATCGGTCTCCAATTTTGTTTCAGACTTTTCGTTTCTTTTGCGTTGAACTTTTCTAACTGCAGGTGAGACTAATATGGTAATATACTAATAGGACTCTTAAGTTTCCCAATTCTAAATAAAATAAAAAAATAAAAAATAAAAATATTAAATATATATATTTATTTATTTTATTATTGCACCGGGTTATGGGGCAGGGTGGGGTATACCTAACCCGTCCCTGGCCCCGACCCGGTCGGGTAATTAAATTTTGCCCCGAAACCCGTCGAATGACATCCCCGACCCGCCCCGATCGGAGCGGGGGAATCGGGTCCCCGTCGGGTTCGGGTCATTTTGCCATCCCTAGTCATTTTTGTAACAAGGGGAAATTACACAAAACACTCTTGAACTATGCGTTTCCACAAATTGCACCTCTGAAGTTTGGTATGTTCCTTTAAGCACCCCTGATCTATCCAAAGATGTTTCCGTCTATAGCACCGTTTGTTGAAGGGTAAAATGAACAAATTACCCTTCATTT
>JAYMTK010004401.1:0-11158 GCA_036897405.1 Pelargonium myrrhifolium | reverse complement strand
GGAGAATGGAGCGGATGAGGGAAGAGAAAGGAGACGGGGATGGGGACGGGGAATGCAAAATCCGCCCCCGCCCCGCCCCATTGCCATTCCTACATCCATGGCAACAACGTGGCGAACCCAATGTGCAAGCCAGTGTAGGAAGAAGGCTGGGGGCTGTACTTGCCCCCCGACTGAGAGGGTGAAGATCAACATCAGTAAGTTCTTCTCTTTGTCAATTTCGAATTCCTTATTTCACCTCCAAGTGTTGATTTAATTTTTCGTACCAGTAGTAATAGGTGACTGGTCGGAGGTGGGTCGCGACAAGCGCAACTCAAACGAGCTTCAGAACAAAATTGATTTTCTGAAGACGACTACTAGATACGTCATCCCGTTGGTACCTCTTGCTTTTACCCCGAGCTCATCTGCTCCAAAGAAACGCAAACATGCTTGCAAGGGAATTGCTATTGGGCCAAGTACCCCTCAGATGGAGGAGGTCGTGTCATCCGCATCTCAAGTGGGAGAGGGGGTGGCCGAATCCCATAAGGGGGAGGACCTTGTCGTTCCCCTTCTCCAGCCCGAGGTGGAAGAGTACTCTCCCACCTCTCCTTTCATCCAGACGAACCCTCAGCCCTCCTTAGCCCCAGACGCGACTGGTGTCCTTGGGTTCAATGTTACTAAAAAGGTGGCGGGTCTTGACTTTGAGTTACCCGACGCCTTGGTGGGGACTTTCCTAAGTGATCTCTTGAAGGAGACACCAGTGGATGATGGCATTCCTCCTGATTTCCAGGAGCTTCAAACACGCTTGAGGCAGATCGACATTTATACCCAAGCGGTAGTTCTCTATCTTTAACTTTCAAGCTTCCTTTTCGATTCCTTCAATTTTTTAATATCTTTCTTGTTTATTTCTCATATTGATGAGGTGAGAAACTGGTCAGCCAGGGGCCTGGCAAAGTTAGAGGAGCTCCATAAGACTGAACCAGACATTACTCTGACTAGGGTGGCTAAGCTCGAGGAGGCGTTAGCTAAGGAGAAAAAGCGTTCTTGCATCCTCCAGCTTCAATTTGACGCTTCCGAGAAAATTTAGAAATAAGACAACTTCAAGGTATACAAGGCGCAACTCAAGTTGGGTAAGGCCACTTCCTCCCTTGCGGGGGCGCAGGCTTCAAAGGAGAAGGTATCCTCTTGCCTTTTCTCCTTGTCCTTACTTTTTTCTTATTTTAGTTTGCGTATCTAAACTTTTATTTGTTCACTTTCTAGGCTCTTTCCAAACTAGATGAGGTTTAGGCATCCCAAGCTTTTATTTCGGTGCCTTGTCGACCCCTTGAGGCCTTGGTTTCGACCTCTATAGCTCCAGATGATCAACACTTGTAGCAATTGGAATTAGTTGCTCGCGTTGGTGCTGCGTAGGGTAAGAATGCATCCATTTGGGTAGCTATATCCTTGGGTTATTTGGATTGCGTGACCGCCGAGAAGGTCTACAAGCTTCCCTCGTTTCATCCCTCTACTCGCCTTTTCATCCAATTCATTATGTATACCCGCGAGGAATACATCAACACTTGGGAGTACGAACAACGCGACTATGGGGATGTCGAAGACTTGTGGGTTGCTGAGGAGTACGACCCTTCATCTACTCCAGAGTTCAAGCTCACAGGCTTCTACTTTATTACTTACATCTCTCATTGGCAGATTGCTCGCGAGGAGAAAGAGCAATGGAAAAACCCCGCCTGGCAGGCTCAGATGGACAAAATTATTGGGGGTATGAGAGGGCTTATGCGAATGGCTCTCACCCTCAGGCGACTCTCTCTCCTGGTCCTTCTCAAGATTAGTTTAGCTTATCATAGCATAACTTAACTATTTGACTTTGTTATTTTGAACTTCTACTTTGTACTTTCTTCATGCTTAGTGAAATATTTCAGATTTTGGCTATGTTTTTGATTGTTGAGTGTCTTTGAAATTTGCTTTTTCCTCAGGGGTACCCCATGTTGCCGCCCCCACAGTCAAAGCCTGAGGAGCCTGGCTCCAAGGAGTTCGACCTCCTTAGGTGTCCGGCCTCCTCAAGGGTTTGGCCCCCTTAGGGGTTCGGCTTAGGCATACCCCTCAGGTTATAAGCCTTAGGCAGCCTCACGTGCGTCCATCCTCGGGACGGTGTAGCGTGAGATGGTCCTTGCTTAGGACCTTGTCTATCTTTATCGTGCGCTCCCATCTTTAATGATAGAGCAATGTGAGAGGTTCCCTACTTGGGGTTGTGGAGTTTCAGACTCACTCCACATTTTTGAAATCCTCTCGTAAGCGTGTCATTATAGCAAGGTAGCATGAGTTTCCCCTTTTCCAGGAACATGGAGCTTCAGACTCACCCCATGCCTGATAACCCTCAAGTACACAAGTTGTTATAACAATGTAGCATGACATGTTCTCTTGGAAAGAGCATGGAGCTTAAGACTCACTTTATGCCTTGTCTTCTATTTTGTAGATAGATGACTTTTTTTACTTGTGCAAAAAAGTATGAGAGAAAATAACTTCTTTTATTCCTTTGATATAATGTGTTACAAGGGTTTTCTTAGCCCCTTCGCGGGATCAGGCTCCTGAAATCTAGTTAGGATTTTCTTTCTAGCTTTCTTCGTCAAGTGTATTGGCATTTTCCACATAAATTTCGTGCCCCCTCCTTCATGGGACCCTCAAAATATGAGTCTTTTTCCCAATTCACTTTTTCGGGTCATAAGAGGATGGCTGCTTGCTGGTGGGAAGGGGCGGACCCTCCTCGGGGTTGCCTCATCTATCGGGGCGAGGGGAGTGACGTCTTTAATGACCACTCCTCTTGTCCTCCTCTTCTGTTTCACAATGTGTGACCCTGTGATGATATCTAGGCGGTGCTCCACCATCTTGGGGTCCATGCTTGACATGTCTACAGGGACCCATGCAAAGACATATGCATTATCTTTCAGGAGCTGGATGAGCTGCTCCTTTTCGGCTAGAGAGAGGTTTTTCCCTACCTTGGTGACATTTTTAGGCTCCAGTGGGTACAAAGGTACCTCCTTTGTTTCCCCTCCTACTTCAGGTTGCACTTCGTTGAGGCGGGGGCAATCTTTCCTAGGGAGATGTTGACATGACAATTTTTCTCAGGCACCTCTTCGAATTCATCTTTTTCAAGGGAGTTGGCATCTCCCACATTGACTTCGTCATCTTCCATAAGACTCTCAAGATCAGGGTCCTCATATTCTCCCAAGTCGACCCTTTCAAGATTTTTTGGCGAATCGGGAGACTTGGGGGGGGGGGGGGTGGCCAAACCCCCCTTGTAGGAGGTGCCACCCACGAAATTGGAGGTAAGGGTGGCATATTTTATGACTACCCCTTGGGCCCTCCTCTTGATCCACTCAGTTGGGGGGAGGTCAGACCCCTTCATGGACTTGCCATTTTTTGAGGGTCCTCATTCTCTTTGCCCTTGACTTTGACTGTCAAGCCAATGCCTCGCCTGTCATTACCCGGCCGGGTTCTAGGCCTCTTGAGGGGGTCCTGCGGAGCAGGGTGTTCATCCCTTGGTCCCCCTTTATTGACCCTTGGCCATTTGCAATTTCCATCCCTCTCAAAGTAGTCGAAGACTTCCTTGTAGTTTGCATCGATGGGGGTGTGCTTAGTCTCTGCGATGGTGGTGGGAGGGGTTTGGTCGGACAGCCTGGCAGGGGGTAGGCCCGGCTGGTTGAACCCCCCTTGGGAGAGGTTTATCTCTCCTTCTTTTTGCTTCGCGAGTTGGAGCCTCTATACTCGACACTTGCCCTCTCATTTTCCACTGCTTGAACCTTAGCCCGCATACTCTTCATCTCTTCCAACATTGTGGCTATGTTGGGGTCAGCTACTATACTTCCAGAGGTAGGGGTTGACGCATAAGCGGCCTTGGTACCCTCCTATGGGGTCTTGAACAGTGGTCTCAAATGAACTGGCTGGAGGGGGCTATGGATGTACCCCATGCTGCTTGCTCAGGCTGGATGATGGGGGTTGTCCCCATGTTGTATTGAGTGGATAAGAAGGCCTAGAATGCTACCTGTAGTTCTGCATGTGTCATTGGGATAGGGACTACGAGGGCAGCAAAACGGGCGGCTGCAACCTCCTGTTGGACCTGATGTTGCTCCCTGCACCTTTTGCACCTTTCTGTTCTCTGCATCGAGTCTTCGATTAGTATCTCCTCCCTTTAGAGTGTAGAGTTGCGAGGGTGAACCCCTTGGTCTGACTCGCCATGCCCCTTTTTGGGATGGGTCTCTTGACGGCGGGACGTTCGCGGGTAGCGACGCTCCTTACTTCTGGTTGCTCTACTCCTAGAGAGCCTTTCAAAAACTGAGGCCCGGGGCTGGACATTCGGAGCCTGCTCATTTTTTTTTTTTTTTTTTTGCGGCTGAGGCCCTGGGTAGTTGGCTCTTAGATGTTAGGCCAATCACTCCTCTTCCCCTAGGAGGGTTTGGAGCCGAAGGGTCCTGGTTGACAACTCGCGCATCGTCACCATTTACCAAGGCTGGCGTAACTGGTAGGGCAGCGGGGGAAGCAACCAGAGAAACTGTCGTGCATGTGGCAGAGAGGTAGGCAACGAACATAGCCCCCATAAACTGCTTGGACGCCTTCCTGAGCAGGTATTGGGTTGGGAGGGGATGGCCAGCTCGGGCTGGGCAGCTATTTGTTGCGCCTCCCTCCTCCTCTGGGTGGCTTCATTGGCCATGCGAGCCTCCTTGGCCTTCTGGTGGTTGAGCTTATTTCGTAACTCTTCTCTGCGGGCAACATCCTCAACATTCTCTACCCGGATGGTCATAGTCTGCTCAGTACACTGAACCTCTTAACCCCCTCCGTGGCCGCGATTTCCACGGCTGCCTCGGCAGGATGTGGTAAGCCTCTGCTGGACAAGGTTTTTGTCTCTAGCTTGGAGGTTGGCATCCTGTCCAGGTCTTCTGTTGCTTACACTTTCTGCCGTCCGGTGGTTAGGGGGAATGTTGGCTTTCAAGACGTTCTCGACAATAGAACCAATTGATATGACTATTTTTACTAAGTCAAAATCAAGAGGCTAAACTACATCGTCTTGGTCTTCTTCTCTAAATGTTAAGGTAAGGGGGTAGACTGATGGGCCTAACATGTCTTCAGCTGGATCCGGTTTCTATGGTGGAGCAGGGCCTGGTCCAGTCAGTAATCTGGAGCATGCGAACAGAACGCACCGTTAAGCAAAGTCCCGGATGTAGGTCCGGGATATCGCCTCCGGCATGAGAATCAGTATCTCTCCCACAAATGGGGTTGTAAAGTTACCAACTGTATTTTCGGGATCAAATCAGTTTATGACTGAATAATTCGCGAAGAACACGGAGAACAACTTTAGAGAGTGTTTTCGTGCTCCAGGTCGTGTGTTTGGCTTTCTGACCAATGGGGGTCGGTCCCGTCTCCTTTAGATGAGACTCCTGACCCCTTAGGCCTCCTACCTTAGGCAACCTCCCTGCCTTGGGCTTTCTGCCTTAGGCGACCTCCCTGCCTTGGGCTTCCTGCCTTAGGCAGCCTACTTGATGAGGCCTGCCTTCGCTGGGTCTTGCCCATCGGCTGGGCCTCCTTGACCCATACCTCTTGGACCTCCGAGCCCCCTCAGTTTGGGTCTTCGGGTCTCTTTGACCTGTGGTTACGCTGACTTTATGACTAGTCGCCTGGCCACGTATAAGCCCCTCAGTGACTAATTTTATTTCTGATTTTTTCTACATCATCAAGGTATACCAATTGTAACTCACAAAAGCTAAGAGTGTGTCATGCATTATGCCCGAATGGGGTATTTATAGAGGAGTTGTTTGTCCCTGATCGGTTGAGGCGTAATGACTCCTTTATCGTTGCTAATAAAACATATTTAGAAATTTCAGTGTAATTAGAAAACTCTCAAATACGTTGAATATGGTTATTTGTGAAATTAAGTGAACCGCATAACAAGTGGTTGATTTCATTTGATCCCTTAAGATCTCAAGTTTAAGATTCGATATGTTGGTACGCTTGCTGATTGGAAATGTCAGAGGTTGGTGTATACCCTTGATTAGTCTTCATCCAACAATAAAGAAATCGGAGGCTGATACATACCGTTGATGAGACTACTTGCAACTCTAGAGAGAGGTTTATATGTTGAACCTTTCAAGGATTGGGCCTACCGGCAAGTTCACGACCGGTGCGTGGCTAGGAAGTGGACAAGTGAAACAAGTGGACACTTACACACCCATGAGAGAGGTGAAATTCTTAATTTGTGAATAAATCTCGAATGAAAATTAGTTTGAGTGTGATCAAACGGCTTAAAAGCGTCAACCGCCAAAGTGGGCCCGATATAGAACCCATGGTTTAGACCAGAAAAATAAAACAAGTGACATTTCCTGATATATCACATATCCACCAACAAACAATAGCAATTTAACATGCAAAAATGTACATTCACAAGTTATATACTGCCTCATGAGTACTAATCAGTACATTGGTATAATTTGGACATCAAAAGAATTTCGGTAGTGAGATGTGAAGCTATTTTAACATTAGGATATCACCAAAAAACGATTAGTTTATTTCATGCAATCTGGTGCGAAAAAATTGTGGTTCAAATTGTCAACTTCATAATTCTTACTCATCCCAATGAATCTACCAGCATAAGATCATAAAACAGATTTTAGTGATGATAATTGGTTGAAACTTTAAACTCATTGCTATGCTACCTCTACACATAATGACAAATTGATAATCACACTTAGTCACACCGGCAAATCACCTCAACACATTAGATCCACAAAATTCTAACTTCATTGGTTGCTTAATTTTTTTTGTTTGTTTCCTGTCTTTGTATGTAAATTTTTCAAGAGCATGTAAAATAATTATGATTAATCTTTCTTTTTTCTCAAAACATCACTTTGGCTACCTCCAAAGTTCAGATGAATCAAAGATAAATATACCTGATTTATGTCGAATGAAATGGAAATAAACGAATCAACTCACCATACGCCAGCAAGCAAAAAAAAAACTAAGCAACCACTTTTGGACATTGATGCCAAACAGAATCCAGTTCAACGGGGAGAATGACAATGAATAGTGTATGCAATTAACTAATTTATATATATAAAGTTGCTGCATTCTTGATGAGTATGCTAATTATTTAAGAGCCAAATAGAAGAGAGACTTATTCCCATCGGTGCATGCCATGGTTCATGTGAGAACCTCGCCTTTGGGTTTCTGATCTACTTCTTCAAAGAAGTCCTCACGAGCATTATCAGCTAACATTAGGGCAACCAACCAGAAGAGGGATGCATCAAGCGATACAAAGGCGCCACCACCAAGGAGACCAGTCTTTGCAGTAGGACATTTCGTCTCTAGATTGTGGTGAACGTTGCGTGACAGGTGAAGTTGCTCTGTGATTGTTGGCCATAACAGCAGTGTTGCTCCGAATCCAGCAGTGAACCTGAAATAATTCAACACACTATTTAACAAAAATGTTTTCACTGTGATTGTGCCTGCGAAAATCCACAAAATATACTCAAGTCCCTGCATAGTTTGTCATGGTATACAATACAGTATCTCTGAATGAGTAGCTTTGACCCTACAAGTCAGTGAAAAACTCTAGTTTTTATTTCGTTAAACTATTTTTTTACCGGAAAGTGAACTGGAAAGTACCCTACTTAACCAACATGATTATTGAAGTGCAGCATAAAATATACGGCTGCAATAGTTCAAAAGAAATGGTACAAGCTAAAGTCAATTTTTTACAAAAACAGATGTCCGGAATTAGTAATATAATGGTCAAACTTTTAGACTATTGGATATTTGATAGAGTCAAGAAAAAGTCATCACAGAGACCAAGAAAATGCTTACAAAGCAACATTGAAGAACACCACAAAACTGGTGCTTCGGAATAGTACTCCACTGGGAACTGATCTTCCTTTATATGGGTAAAATAGAGACGCATACCCAGCAATAGTGGATGCGACGAGGAACACAACAGACAAGTACCCCAGAGCAACAGTTGGATCATGTGGATACTTGCAAATAACAACGCCTTTCCCAGGAATGGCAGTTCCAGATGCAGGCTGTATCAGTAAACATACGATAAAACCATCACTATTACAGGTAAGGTGAAAAAAATATATGGATCAAGGTATTAACCATGATTCCAAGCAAAGGAAGAACAAAAAAGATACTCCTACAGAACCGGTGCACCAGCTATATACATTACCAGAAGAACAAGTAAGAACAAACACAGGCGTCAAAGTGTATTTGAGAGAATCCTTCTCAAGTTTCACTTAATTAGTACAAAAAAGAAAAGGTACAGAGCATCTAAGATTTCTCAAATAACTTTTCTGCAAGGCAGAATGCAAAAATAAAAAAGCCATAGAACACTGCATATAGCTAAATTATGTTATGTGAACAAGTAGCTACACTATAGAAGAAAATATCAGCACCATAAGAAACAAATATATGTATTAGAATTTGAAACCAAGTAGTGACAGAAAAAGCATTGAAGCTGTGACTAAATATTGCACTTGGCAAACTTAGCTATGATATAAATCTAGTGAGCAAACATTTCACACTAACGCAATGTAAGAAAATAATCATCTTGACAACGACCTAAGTCAAAATATATACACATAAAAATTTTGTACATGAAAACATACAACTAGACTTTAGGATGGAGGCATTAAAGAGTACAACTTCACGCTCCCATCAAACATGAACGGCCATGTTTCTTCACTCATGAATAGGAGTAGTTTCAATATCCACCAGTTATTTGACGCCATAGAGGTCTTGAAGGCTAATACTTAAATCAAAATTCCATCATACCCATGAATTAATGCTGTTTCTTCTTTCTAGTTAGTTTTTGGTGGAATACAGTTACGCAAGAGTTGGTGCTAGTGACATAAGGTGACTAAACTCCTGAGAAATACATGTTTCCAAATCCTATTCAGAACAACTTTATTGAGAAGTAATCAAATTTGATACAGAGAGGAACCAACAATGATTCACTCATCAATTTCGTCAGACCGGAAAATCATAAAACTCCAATAGGCAGACAGATATACAGAATTACAGGAAAGGAAAAACCCCAATGTCAGCAACAAGCTTCAAATTCAAACAGTCACAATCAATCCAGAGAGAAATAACACAGCCATATTGTGAAAAATACCTTCTTATTTTCAGCAATCACACCCAAAACGAAGGACAGCACACCACAAGCTGAAATAACCAGAGACATTTGCTTCATGGTAACACCCATCCTGGCAACTGAAATTCAGCAGTGAATTCTTCACACAAATTTGTAAAACGAAAATCAACCCCAACAATTTAAAGAAACACCAGTTTTAGAATATGCCAAAAATCCGGTCAATCCGCGAAATTAAAAACACCATCTTCTCACCAGTAAAGAATGGAATCAACAATTCAAAGAAACAGTGTTTGTTTCTCGGTAAAAGAAGACGAATTTGACGAAAGACGTACCTGGAGCAGGAGGTTGAAGAAAGGGGATTCTCAGGAAGGAGAAGAATCTGAAACTGTATCTCTTTTTATTCTGACTGATGCTATATATGAATATGACCGAGAAATTAATTAATTATATTACAGTATATTATAGTATATAAATACAGCCATAAGTGACAAGATTGCTGTTTTGTCACTGTTCAACGCTCCGTTCCGTCCTGGATTCTCTCCTGTTCCGTTGGGACCTCTTGATGACGTGGACAAATTCGCGTATCCCATTGGTTAGTTGAACCATAAAATCATGCCATGTCAGCGTATATTATTTGGGCGTGGTGTGACCGGCTCCGCATCATTGAATTTAATGCTTAGATATTTACTTATTTAGAATTTTAGATTCTTGAATTTATGTTTTTTTTTTTTTTGAGCACATCTTGATTTTATGTTTTGAATTAAAGCGAGTACTTAATAATCATGAAAACCCTTTGAAGTTGGTCGGATTTTACTTTTAGCCATCGGTCTATTTTTTTTTTTTAAAAAAATAACTCTGAACTTGTTTTTGGTTTTTTAATTCTGACAACCTGTTATCACTGATTATCACTGACATCTAGGATGGGGGTTCTACTGTGGCACCGCCACGTCCTCCACCTCTTCCACGTCAGCAAATCCACATCATCCCATCAAAACGGTGCGTTTTGTTAATTCTTCAAAATCTCCAAAATTTCATTTCCTCTTTCCAAAATCTCCTCCGTATTCTAATGGTTGTTCTTCTTCAACTCCTTTCTCTATAATCTAACCCAAACCCTAACAAAATCTCCATAAATCTCTCTCTAAACACAAGCCCTCTTGTACAGATATTTAATTTATTCGCCAAAATCAGCAAATCTCGTCTAAATCTCAAACCTTTTTCACATCAGCTCTCGTTGTTGTCTTTGTCATCATCATCACTATCTCCAAAGTACATAGACCAAATCGATAAACCCATAATCTTAAAGACCGAATCCAGCAGTCAAAATGAAGATTCAACATATGGGTGTTCCAGATTTGTGGTATTGGGGGATGTTTTTGTAGGATTGGTGCTCATGTCTATGGGGATGAAAAACCATTGGCTCCGGGCCATTGATGGAGGAGTTTTGGGATAATGTAAGGTGTTTTAATGAAGTTGAGTGCTCATTACCCCTCGTTGTTCTATCCAAGCTTCTCCTTTGAGTTTTGTTAAACCCCATTTCATTGAATGGGTCGATTTAGTCCGAGTGCGAGGACGCTGAATCTAGCGATTCGGGGACGATGTGGCCTGATAGTGTGAAGAAGAAGATGAACAAGCACAAGCACAAGTTCAAATGAATGTTTTTTATCATGGTTTTCACTGTGATTCAAAAATTAATTGGAAACCTTTGTTGTTTTTTCTTTTTGGGATTTAATAAGAAATTTTAGCTCAACATAGAGGTCGAAGATGAGGTTGAAGAATATGACATAAATGAAAAAAATTAAAAGTATAGAGGGTATATTTGTAATTTTACATATTTTCAGGAATTAGTGGAGTGGATGACATGACGCAAGTGGAGTACGTGGCACTGCCACATTGGCAGACCTATCCAACATGGCAGTCAAAACCGGCGATAGCAGGTTGCCAGTACTAAAGAGACAAAAACAACAAGTCCAGAGTTTTATATATATATATAGGATTTAATGTATATCAGTTGACTGATATAAAGTTATATCAGTTGCACTAATAAGG
>JAYMTK010004400.1:0-11158 GCA_036897405.1 Pelargonium myrrhifolium | reverse complement strand
CATCTCTCTCCCTCCACCTATATATATATATATATATATATATATAAACCGTCTCTATCCTCATCGTCTCCTCTTCCTTAATTAGTAGAAAAGATATATATGGATCGGATAAAGGGACCATGGAGTCCAGAAGAAGACGAGGCTCTGCAACACCTGCTCCAGAAACACGGACCCAGAAACTGGCCCCTCATCAGTAAGTCCATTCCGGGGCGCTCCGGCAAGTCGTGTCGGCTGCGGTGGTGCAACCAGTTGTCTCCGCAGGTGGAGCACCGTCCCTTCTCTCCCCTAGAGGACGACACCATAATCAGGGCCCACGCGCACTTCGGGAACAAGTGGGCCACCATCGCCAGGCTCCTCAACGGCCGCACAGATAACGCCATTAAGAACCACTGGAACTCCACCTTGAAGCGCCGCTGCGACGACTGCGGTCCCGACGCCAGGCCGCTCAAGAGATCGGTCTCGACCGGGTTGTACTTGAATCCGGGAAACCCGTCCGGGTCGGATACGAGCGATTCTAGTGTTCCGGATAGTTCCTCCGATCCGCCGACGTCGCTGTCCTTGTCACTGTCTCTCCCCGGGGCCGATGCATGCGAGGTCTCGAATCCTGAGCAGGAGGTTGTGGTGGTGGATGATAGGTTTAGCAGAGAGTTGATTGCGGTGTTGCAAGGGATGATAAGGAAGGAGGTGAGGAGTTACATGGATGAGAGTGGTGGAGGAAGAGGGATGTGCTCTCAGTCGGCGACAGATGGGATTAGGAACGTTGTTATGAATCGGATTGGGATAATAAGGAAGATTGGGTAGTGGTTGGTTAAGGTTTCAATTAATATGTAGAAAAGAAAAATAATTTTGGTTAGTGTACAGAGAAGAGAGAAACTCAATCTTGCTGTTCTGTAAACAGACTCATCACGGAAATGAAAAATATGTTTCCCACAACACGAAAAAGTTGAATTCGTGTTATTTACTTGTTTTTAGTTTCAACTCTATCTTGTCTGTTATTAATTTTAGTTTTGGATACTAGGATAGGAGGAAGGTAGCAACTAGTATATATTATGACTAAATAAATGTGCGGGCAAAACTGGAACAAGGCTGCGGCAGTATATTGGGCATAGCTGGGCATGGCCATGGGTGCTTGAATACTGGAATCCATTTTTTTATTTTTCTCTTAATCCAATCAAGATATCATAATAAAAAAGAGAATTGAAACTGTTTATTTGTTTTTTAATAAACTCAAAAACAGTTTTGTGGCTGCGGTTGAAACATGAAGGCAATTAATTGAAGGCTTATTATGGTTGGTAAAATTGAAAGAGATAGGTTAGGAAGTGGTGAAGAAATGCAAACACAATGTGGTTGGTTAGTAGTAAACGAGTAAGATCTGGATATATCATTTGGCTGTTAATTATCTCCAGTAAACAAGTCGGTGATTATTTCTTACTAGTTCATTTGTAATTGAAAATTAACGCGTGCGACGATCATAGGGTAAATGTAGTAGTAATAGCTACAAAAGCAAAGCAAACTTGGTTGGCTCCTGTAACAAGCAACCAGACAAGTTCGCAGTGTGTTCAATTAACCTGATATAATAGACCAAATGATACAATAATTCAGAAGTTACAATGACATGTCTTACCAAAGGCTTGTGGGCCAAACGATTGAATCGCTTTGGATTTCATATGAGGTCTCGGATTCAAGCCTCCTTGCCAGCGGTATGAGGTTATAGGAAAGAGCTACTCCCTATTGTGTAGCTCAACTGATAAAAAAATAAATAAATAAATAATGACATGTCTTCAAAAAGATGAGGAATAAAAATAGAAAACTGTAAGGATGAGTAATCCAGACAGACAAGTGGCATCTGAAGTGAACCAAGTAATGCTGTAAGATTTCATTAAATACTGTTTCAACTTTTTACAGGTTGATTCTTTCAAAAAAAAAATGCATGGCCTGTAATGTATGTATTTGGCATTTCAACGACATTATATACATCTATCTAATAACCAGCAATTACTTCTTCATGTATGGAGGGAGGATTGGCTAAAAAATTGAACTACAAACTAAAAGTGAGCACGACCTATGAAGATGTGGCTTCCATGGTGCTTGGGCTTGTTTCCTGTTCTCTTGGCAAAACCAATCTCAACTTGATGATATTAACCAGATGATGCAAATCTTCCTTCCAGGACCATGTCGGGTTATTTAGAGCGCGTATAGAATTCAGACAAACAACAAGTGTTCCACCTTCATGTAAAAGAACCTGCACGTTTCCCCAACAAAACTATATTCTTTGAGCAATAAACTTGGGTCAGAATCAGACAATATTTTGAGCAACAAAATAATAAACTAAGTCAAATAAAGCCACATGTCTTCCTCCACATGTATGAGCTTATGTGTGCATACTGCAAATGTTTTCCTCTACTGTCACACCAATAGCTCATTTGAGGGGCTTCCTCAAGATGGTTTTATGTTCATATCATAAATGTGATTTACTTGGATTATTGAAAAATAATGAGATGCAGACAAGTGCAAAATTAATTCATACCGTCAACCAAAGTGGAAGAAACCCTAAAACAGAGGGTAGAGAGGCCAAAAGTATACAAGTTAAAGCAAGTGCCACATTTTGCTTGACCTGCAAGTACACACATGAGATTAAAGAATCAACCAATATGAAGAGATGATTTGATCAAAACTGTTGATAAGCATGTTGCAGCACTTACCAAAGATGTTGTTTGGCGAGATTTGGCAATACAGAAAGGAACACCAGAAATATTGTCCCGCACCAGCAGCACATCTGCAACAGCTATAGCAGTTGCACTAGCGCGTTGAGCAAGCACAATCCCCACAGTTGCAGCAGCAAGAGCTGGTGCATCATTGATACCTTCACCAACCATGATAAGACCTCCCCCTACAATATAATCCCCAAAACATAAAGCCAACAGCTGTTGCAGACTTGCATTTTATGAGATTTTCTTTACGACAAGTTTCAAATTCATACATGCCTTACAGCAATGGAAGACATCATATCTCTAGAAATTGAAGGAAAAAAACAATTTTCAGGAAATTGATTAGCAAAAGAAGATACTACAAGAAGATGAGTGTGTAGATGCTGGGACATAATTAAATGTTTCTCAGCAATCATCAGAAACTCACCCATATCATTTGAGATGCTCTTTGCATGAGTGAGCTTATCCTCGGGTTTCAGGCTGGAGTGAACTTCACTGATACCAACAGAATTCGCCACTCTCCATGCACTTGACTCATGGTCACCAGTTAGCATCATTATACGGAGCTTTGCTCTATCCTTCAATTCTGCTATTACATCTGACACCCCTGGTCGAGGCTTATCCTCGAGGTGAATCAATGTTACCTGTACAACGACAGTTGACAAAAGTGTTGTCATCAACTTCTCATGATATACGAAATTTCAGAACTAGGATGTTGTATAACGCAAAGTAAAAATAGAGATTAAAAAGAAGCTTGCATGATCATTACTATAAATAGATTATATATGGCTTGCTGCCATGGCTCCCTATCTTCCCATAAGAAAGATTACCTCTTTAATCATGAAATTACTTGATTTTTGTTCCTTCAGTAATATTTTTATTTCATTTCTAGTTAAACTATAGATCTGAAAGCATGAAGGATGTCTATTGTTCTTTGCTTTTAAAAAATTGAAGGACAAATTAATTATTGAACCGTAGAAAACTACATATCTTAGCATAAAGAGATCAAATACGTTACCTTTTCATCTATGGAGAGAGCAGCATGAACAAAGTCATCTCCAAACGAAGATGAATTAACAGCTTCCTTTATCTTCTTCGACTCATCTTCAGATTTACAACGTGATGTGATAAACTCTACAGAGCCAAGCAATGCTTTCAACAATTTACCCTCTCTGTTTCCTGACTGTAGCACACCAAGAAATTGTGTATATTCAGTTTACCTATTAGGTCCAAAAGTTGGTAATATGAAGATTGGGGTGAAACAAAGAAATACTTCCAAAGCCCATATCATGCTTTTAGGCCTTTAGCTTATCTAAAAATGCCGTAATAAATATGTGTAACTGCACCATAAGTGCATACACAACAGCCAAAATGATGTCATTTTCATCAAATGCACTGAATAATATTCAATACACATTCATGCTTTGAAGTGACCAGGAGTCATACACTTGAAATTTCCATAGGAAAAGAACTTCACCTGATTACAGTACATACATGCTGACCACGAAAAAAACCGTAGATGAAACATCAGGCGTGTAGAATAAAATTTCAAGATTTGCAGGCCATCAAAAGAAAAGCCTTGGATCCACTAGCTAAACAGGCTCAAAACCTATGAAGCATGGGTACTCCTAGGACAAGGACCTACCGGTACCGGGTACTTACCCAAATAAAATGAATAGTATTTTTTTATTGGGTACTTCTTGGGTACGGTCAACATACAATATGGGTACTTCTCGGGTACTTCAATGTATATATAATTAAAACTTACAGAATTTTAGAAAAAACAAAGAAATTTAAGTTCAATGCAACTAATTAATTAATGTCGATTGCATATTTTCCTCTTTTTAGTTTTCTAACTTGCCACCTTTGTAAAAATGAAATCTTCATGCCAAAACTTTGAACTCACATCATACACATCTTTCATTCTTCTAATTGGTCATTCTCCACAAATAAAAATCTATCAACCAAAACTTATGGCATTCATTCTATTATTCTGTTATTAGTTTTAAATATTTTAGCATATATTTAATTTTTTATTTATAAGTACCCCGCCATACCCGTACCTAGGCTTTTTGAAAAAATGACGTACCAACGTACCGGATACATACCGTACCAGGTACTCGTACCCGTATTCGTGCTTCCTAGCTCAAAACTAAACCATGTAGAGGGAAAAGGAAAGATAGAAAAGGTCAAGTCCACTAAATTCACCTTCTTTGAGACAACTTACAATCCATCCTAGCATCTATACATTGTCTATACAACTTGAGTAACCAGGTACATAGTTGAAGTGTTGACCCGGACCCTACTAATGCTGAAGAATCTTACGCTCTGGTGCCATGTCATATTTTATCATACCAATAAATAGGTGCCAAGGATAAATCAAAGGATCCTAACAGTGAGAAATGGTGCCACAAGGACGGTTGAAATAGTAATGATGAATAGATTTATGTGTTTCTTCGATACAGCTTAAATCACGATGATGCTGACATATATGGTAACATAGAATACACTGACCTCAATGTTATTGAGAGTCGCAGTAAGACCTCTACCAGGAAAACATTCAAAATTTTGAACAGAAACAGGAGGAAGGTCTTTCCCTACACTATGGTCTACAACGGCTCTGCAACAAACATAAAAAAACAGGTAAATACTTAAACCAGAAAGTAACAGTAAACAGCAATTCAAACCTATTTGAAAATAGGTTAGCATGGATAGGTATAAAGAACTCAGAATTTCTTTGATCATGTGACAGCAACAAACATATTGGTCATTAGAGGCTAAAATGATGACACAAGAAATGATATTATATTTCTATAAAAATTAAGAATGTTAAACATCACTGTAAATGTAACAGTACAAAAAAGATTAGAGCATGCCATTAATCAATCAATCTACAACAATAATCCAAATACAAAATATATCACTTGAAAATGATGACAAAGCAGAATCAAAGTTTTATCAAACCATTGCAACCTAACAGGAATGAATAAAGAAAACAAATTATGTTGAAACGAACAAAATAAAGCATGCATGATAAAGTTTATCATTCTCAAGCTAAAGGACATTTAATGATGGATTAAGGCCAACATGGAGTAAGGCCCATAAGAAAGATGGGACTAGAGTACTGAAAATTATGAGGTGGTCATGGGAAGCGTCAATCAGATAGAGCACCAGAATTATGTAAACAAAAACTCCTGTTGAACAATACAACAGTACCTTCCAATAGGATGTGTAGTACCCTTTTCCATTGCAGCTGCTACAGCTAGAGCTTCTTGCTCACAGCTGGGAAAACAACAGGAAGAAGAATCTGACGTGTTATTTCTGATCCCATGGCCATAAATTGGTTCAATTGCTTTGAACATAAGCCCCCCAGTAGTCAATGTCCCAGTTTTATCAAAAGCAATAGTGTGGCAAGAAGCTAGAGCATCTAAGACATGGCCACCTTTCAGCAATATACCCTGAAAACAATAAAAGCGCCGTGGCTGTTAGAAGATGTGCATCTCACACATAGTTCAACTATTCAAAACCCCCACTTTATTATTGCAGGTGAACCAGTAGATAACACTTTCTAGAAATATTCCTAAGATAAACAAATGTGCATTGGTCATTCTATAACAAGACTACATCAAATCTAGTATCCAGTATTATACTGGATGCTTCAGTAGAAAAATCATACTTCCAACTGAATCATTCTTTTTAATTCGACCTGTAACATAACTTTACATGAACGGTGCAAGGTAATTATCAGTTCGTTCACAAGTACAGAAAAAAAGAAATGACAAAAATAAAAACAAAATGCGGAACCTGAAAAAACAAAGAAGAGGCAGGACCTCTTGATACACCCCACGGAGTTGAGATCACGTATTAACTAACAGAAAGAAAGAAGCATTTTGTGACCTTCTATACCAATAGAAGGAAAAATGTAAAAATATCATTTCCATTCACCAAAAAGAAAGTTCAAAATTGTGAAATGTAAGTATGTTTCTAAACCGACTTTGACATATTATCAATATGGGGGAGTGTTTGTATCTATATTTGAGATTTGTGGTTATCAACACTACACATCCACATTCACAGATGTAGGGTTTGTGATATAAATTATGTAATTACATAATGCTGATGATGACTATAATGAGCACTATACTATCAACATCAAATTCCACAAATTGCACCAATTAACAGTTTTAGATCATATGCAGTCAAATCTTCCCAAACAAGAGATGTTGTATCTAGAATGCTTCTATATTGTGGAAATGCAAAATCAAGAACGCAACACTTCATTTTGATTGTTAGTAGTTGTTACCTTTCTTGCACAGGAACTAATAGCAGTAGCGTAAGCCAATGGAGCCACAGCCAGGGCACACGGTGATGCTGCCACCATGAGCCCCAATGCTCTGTAAACTGATCCTCTGCAAACTACATTAACAAAAACACGGTAAGAACACTGAGGACAAATATGTCCTAGTAAATATAATTTTAAAGCTTTCACAAATAAACCCATTTAAGTTTATTGAGAGAGAAGGTCCATCAGAATTCAGAACCCTTTTCAGGAAAGCAACTTGTACAAGAAACTAGTAGTTATTGTGAATTGTGCTTACACGCACATGTGAGCACGCACACAAAAAATATATAAAAACTTGTGCAAACACTCACAACCATAACAATCCAAATGCCACCTCATCCGCATAATAACATAGTTAGCACAAGACACGACAATGCAAATAATGAGAAGAATTAGCAGAAAGCACGCCAAAAGAATGGAATTTGACCAACTTACCTGATGTGCAAAGGAACGGCCACTTAAAAAGAAATGGTCCAAGAAGCGCAATGGCTACAGATAAGACAACAACAACCTTACTATATCGCTCCCCAAATTCATCCAGCCACCTTTGAAGTTTTGGTTTATTCAATTGGGCTTCCTCAGTCAATTGCACAATCCGGCTAAGCGTCGACTCTTTCCATGTCTTTGTTGCCTGCATGGAAATTTATGGCTATTGAGAACAAGGAAAGCACAAAGCTACAACTTGCTGCCACTTTCAGCACTCAATAACCATAAAAGCAACCCTACTAATCCAAAGCACAAGCTAATTCTAGTTGTCAGAATCACATGTGTACCGTGAAATGTTATAAATCCTATGAATGAAATTCTAAGAGAGCAAAATCTGAAAACACCTATGAATTTTCTTACTAGTATATATGAACTCATAAATTCTACAAGCAGTTAATTCTACAAAAACAAGGAAATCAAATGTCAATTTCTTTCTACAAATCCACACCTAGTTAAGTTTAAACATACACAGATTAATAAACATACCTTCACAATCATCCTGCCATCCAAGTTCCTTGCACCACCTGGAATTCTATCTCCAACTTTTGCTTCTAATGGTTTGACTTCACCTGTCAAGTGCTCGATAGTAATTGTCGCACTGCCTTGGATAACTTGACAATCTACAGGCACCGACTAATAACAACAGAGTGCAATATTAAAATGCAATTCATCTTCTTAAATTATTTAGACAGTAAACATTGGCATGTACATTTTGAAGGCTAAAGTCACATAAGAAGCAAGATCGGAATATCCATATATTTTTTAGAACAATTAAAAAAAAACAAGATTTGTACACAAGAAGAAAATGAGAAATGGTGAGAATATAATACAATATGCATATTTTTATTCAAAAACAATACAATATGCATATCAGAAATACAATCAAATCTAAGAATATGTGTAATTTATAGCTAATATGATCACCTTCCAAATCTTAACATAAAAGAGGGAGACAGTAGAATTAACGCATAAATTTCTCACTCATATCCAATATAGGGTCATCTAATGTTCAACTTTCCCTTTGATTTAATCCTCCCAACTTCTGTTCTTAAAATATGTGATCATATTAATGTAAACTTGACATCTCATCTAAGCAGTACCTCACCATGTAGCCCCTATCCTATTCATACAAATGTAAGCTTATGACAAGAACCAAAATATGTAGTGACTGTATTTGTGATGCATCTAAAATGGTAGCAACAACACATTTAGAGAAACTCAGCACCATAACAGAATAAAGCTTGTGTACCAGCAACCTAAATCTTAAGAGAAATGACTGAAGGAATTGGAGAGAAATTTCACAGAATTTGGGAATATGTCAAAACTAAGATGTCTAATTAGTAATTAATTAAAATCAGACGGGTGATTCAATTTTCAAGTAACAGGTCCTGAAGTTCTTAGGAACTTTTGTTCATTGATAACCATTTAGCAGGTTATAATAGTAATATGCAGTTTAACAATAGCATACCGACTCAACTGAGGTCGGAATTGCTAACAGTCCAAGAAACTGATATAAAACTCATCTTTGAGCCAGATGGCATTCCTCCTCAATTCCAAACAGAAGGGTCGTTAGTTTTTGTTCTTCCAAATTTCCCAACAGAAACAAATATAAATTGGGATCCGAAATAAAGGATTGAGAAGGGTTCTCACAAGTAAAAAAGTGGTAAGAGTTTTGCATCACAAACCTCGCCAGCTCCAACCAAAATATATGAGCCCACTTCTACATCATGCACTGGAACTCTCTCATATGCCAAATCCGAGAAATTTGGTAGTTTATCATCATTCATTTCCAATACAAGGACGTAATCCGGATAGTTTTCTTTCAATTCTTTAACATCAATCATAGAACGGCTAGTAAAATATTCTTCAGCTGCAGCCATGCCACAACACAAATTAAATAATTAAAAAAAAAAAAGTTGAGATCTCAGAAAAGGTTGTGGATCTATACACCAGTTTGGACTTTGGAATGGTTACCTATATGAGCCATATTGAACATTGCAAGAAGTAGCCCTCCTTCCAAAGTGTTCCCCATAAACACTGATGCAAAAGCAGCAAGAGCCATCAAAACATGAATGTTTACTGTTCCACCAGCTAGATCAGTAAGAGCATCAAGTGCTGCTGAGATCTGATAAGAATTCAAAAGACTCGAAACTCAGAACCTACATACTGAATAGTACGAAGAGAAACTCCTTGGATATACAGGTATTCGGCAATGCTGAACATGATGAAAACACTAAGCATACTATGGAAAAACCAGGATACTGGCAGTGTTTCAAAGCCAGGCACAGTAGAAACTAGCTTTTCCATGAGCTTTTTTCCTTCTACTCAACTGAGTTCTTCATTTCATTCTAATTTCAAATAATGACGGTTTGAGACAGTAGTTTGAGTTAGAAAGCTATGTACATATGCGATTTGGTTGGAGGTTTTCAAGTAATTTCCTCTACCTATTCTTATGCTTGTTTCTACCAACTTCCAAAGTAAGACAAGTTCAAGCAAAAACTAAAGTCACAGATGGAAATTGAAGGCAGGATAGAGAACAAAGCCTTACTCCAACGAGCGGGAATGCAACAAGAAGGAAGGCATTCTGTAGAGGCTTCACCGCCGCGGTCTTCGGCAGCAAGTACGGACACGCAGCGGAGAGCAGAAACAAAGCCGTGGAGCAGCAACACAGCTGCAAGTTCTCTCTCAAGAAATTGGCCATGTCCGCCCATCGAGTGGCCTTGGCGAATCCAATGAGCGCCTTCTGCGGCCCAGTGAGTTCCACACCAGCTTCTCCGTGATGGTGGTGGTGGTGATGATGATGATCGTGGTGGTCATGACTAACAGTATGGCGGTGGTCGTGGTGCTTGTGATAATCGGCAGTCTGGGCGGTGCAACGGACAGTACGGATTCGGATAATGGAAGAAGCGCGGTAGCGAGAGGCGGACGATCGGAGGGCGCGGTTGAGGCTTAAAGGAGATGGTGAGAGACGAGCAGAAATGGTAGGGCGAGTGAGTAGCATCGGCGATCGGAATTTGGCCGGAGATGGACGGATTGAATTGGGGAGGGTTTCCATTGGGAAAATAATTGAGGTTTTGGAGCGTTCACGGTTCAGAGGGCCATAAGAGAAATAGAGAGTGAGAGAGAGAGATGCGATGAAGAAGGACAGAGTGGAGGTGTCGTACTCGTAGTCCTAGTCATGGAATCGACATCGTGAGCTCATTTGGGGGAATTGGCTGTGCCTATGCCTGTGTGGTGTGGTCACTGTGGTGTGGGTGTGGTTTGTGGCCAGTTGGGTTGTTGCTTGCGTGTGGCTCTGTCCAGTCCGTTCTATGGACGCTCGATTTTGACACGTCGGATCGTTGACCTTCCATCTTTATTTATTAAGCAGTTAGGCATCGGCAAGGCAACAATGAACAGTAATGCATTTTTTTTTTTGGGTAATTACAGTAAGCACCTCTGAACTATCGCTCTGTTACAATTTGCACCCCTAAACTTTGGTCTGGAACTTTAAGCACCCCTGAAGTATTAAAATATCTTTCCGTCAGTTAAAGTTAACGAAAAATGTCACTATTTAGTCATGTGCCTTGCACATGACCCATTTAATGTTTGAAATCCCCAAAATGCCCTTCACTATCCTTCT
>JAYMTK010004399.1:0-11159 GCA_036897405.1 Pelargonium myrrhifolium | reverse complement strand
CTTTCACAAAAAAAAAAAAACAATTAAAAAAATATAATATAATATAATAATAATAATAATAATAATAATAATAATAATAAATAAAAAAGACAATTTCCATTTAAAAAACGTTTCAAATATTACGATGGGCCGGGCCATAAAAGCTGGCCCATGACAATAAGACTTTGTTTGGTAGTTAACGAAATATCAACACCAGCAAGTCTGGGACACGCATTTCACAAGAGTCCGCGAATCCATGACTGTGAACAAAGCGACAATATAAATTTACCGCCGATTTTCTCGTAATTTACTGAATCCGAAGCAGTATCGAAAACCCATCCACGGATCTCCGAATCTTTCCCGATTCTCCGGCCAGGTACATGGACACGTTCTCATCATCTCATTCAGGCTCTGTTTTGTTCTTCAATTCAATTTTCATGGAGTTTTGTATGTAGCTTCTGGGTTTGATTCTTTGCCGACATTGTAATGTAGCATGGTTCTTCATAGATTAGTGGGTTATTGTCCAATTTGGCTGATTTAGTGTCTGGTCTTCGATTTGCAATTGAGCAAATTTTTTTTTTTTTTTTTTGGAACAAACTAAACGGTGTTATAAAGGGGAAGACTTGGAGCAATTTTGATTCTGGGTTGGGTTTGAAAGACATGGATAGTACATTATGGAGATGGTTTTTTGTTGAATTTGGTTGATTTAGTGTCTGGGTCTTCATTAATGTCCTGAGAATTTGTTTCCTTATTTGGGGAAGACTTGGAGCAATTTTGATTATGGGTTGTGTTTGAAAGATATGAATAGTAAAGTTTGGAGATGGATTATTATCCAATTTGGTTGATTTAGTGTCTGGGTCTTCATTACTGCCCTGAGAATTTGTTTCCTTATTTGGGTTTCACTGTATTCAATTTTGCTATGTTTTGTATTTTGATTTTGGTCTATTTAATGGCATGAAAATTGGGCAATTTTAGTGTATAGGAAGATATTTTACTATATGGATGTTGTAATGTATAAAGGGGGAGATTTTATAGGTTGTTGAGCTTCTTCTTTGAAAGATGTGGCAAATTTGATTCTGGGTTGGGTTTGAAAGATATGAATAGTAAAGGTTGGAGATGGATTATTGTCCAATTTGGTTGATGTAGTGTAGTGGTCTTCATTACTGTCCTGAGAAAAAAATTTCCTTATTTGGGTTTCACTGTACTCAATTTTGCTATGTATTGTATTGATTTTGGTCTATATAATGGCATGGGAATTTGGCCAATTTTGTTTTGCCTAAGAAGATATTTTACTATATGTGTGTTATGAAGGGGACGAATTTATAGGTTGTTGAACTTCTTCTTTGGAGTATATGGGGCAATTTTGATTCTGGGTTGGGTTTGAAAGATACGGAAAAGGTTGGAGATTGATTATTGTCCAATTTGGTTGATTTAGTGTCTGGGTCTTCGCCAATGTCCTGAGAATCCGTTTCCTTATTTGGGTTTCACTATACTAAATTTTGCAATGTTTTGTATTGATTTTAGGTTGATTTTGGTCCATATAATGGAAATGGGAATTTGGCCAAATTTTTTTGCCTCGGAAGATATTTTACTATATGGGTGTTATGAAGGGGAAGAATTTATTGGTTGTTTAGCTTCTTCTTTGTAAGATATGGGACAATTTTGATTATGGGTTGGATTTGAATGATATGAATAGTAAAGGTTGGAGATGGATTATTGTCCAATTTGGTTGATTTAGTGTCTGGGTCTTCTTCAATGTCCTGAGAATTTGCTTCCTTATTTGGGCTTCATTGTACTCAAATTCTCTATGGTTTGTGTAGGTTGATCTTGGTCTGGATCATGGCATGAGAATCGGGCGCATTTTTTTCCTTGGGAGAGAATCAACTACATGGGTGTTATAATGGGGAGGATTTCATAGGTTGTTGAGATTCTTCCTGGGAAGATTTGGGGCAATTTTGATTTCCGGTTGGATTCGAAAGATATGAATAGTAAAGTTTGGAGATGGGTTGTAGGTCTGATATATATAGTTGCCGTTGCAATAATCTGGATAGCTGCTAGTTTTGTTGTTCAATCTGTTGTAGATGCTGGTGTTTCGCCGTTTCTTATAACGTATATTTGCAATTCTTTGTTCGTGGTTTACATACCCTTAGTTGAAATTGGGCGATATTTGGAGGACACATATGGGAGTATATGGTTTTGGAGGTTTAAGAAGAGCAACACTTCACAAGAATTGGGAGACTCAGAGCATGTCGTTCTTCTTGGAGAAAGTGGTCCGAGCTCAAAACCCGCACATGTGGAGGAAGAAGGAGAAATTAGCAATAATGGGAAAGGTATTGAATCAGAGCCACAATCTACAATAAATGAGCTCGTAAAGACTTTGTCTGAGCATGTTAATGTAGATGCTAATAAACAGTTGGATGCAAAAGGCCGATGGACGCGCACAAGGGTGGCAAAAGTTAGCTTGTTGATATGCCCATTTTGGTTCTTGGCGCAACTTACTTTTAATCTCTCGCTGAAGTACACTTCGGTTACCGTAAGCCACTTTAAACTCTCAAACTTTTAGTTTTTGCATGTGTTTTGTTGTTTATGTCTAATCACAATACTCTCCTCTAGTAGAATGTCGGGGACTGGCACGAATTGGTAATTGATTTAAAAAGGAAAAGAGAATCCGACACACTCCGACACGTTTTTTAAAATTAAAAGTATATTTTGTATACTAATTTGATTGGAATTTTGTGTTAATAACTTTACTCGCTCATGCTTGTTGAAAATGGACCTGTTTACTTGTTAGATATCAATTTTAATTTTACATACTGTCGTATGATTGTTGAATATGGAGAATCGAGTCAGGAATCATCTTGTGTGTAAGTTTTGGTGCAACATAGTTAATCAAGTTCCTTTTCCTTCTTGAAAACAGTCAAACACCATATTGAGCAGCGCGTCCAGCCTTTTCACCTTTCTCGTATCATTAGTGTTCTTGGGCGAGAAGTTCACATGGGTGAAGCTTATCAGCGTCATCCTTTGCATGGCCGGGACTATAATCGTCAGCTTGGCCGACTCGGAAACCAGTTTATCTGCAGTTGCTTCAAAACCTCTTCTTGGGGATATTCTCGCACTTGTCTCTGCAGCGCTCTATGCTGTGTATATTACCCTTATTCGCAAGAAATTACCTGATGATGACGGGAAAAGCGGTCATGTCAGTATGGCTCAGTTCCTTGGATTTCTCGGACTTTTCAACCTCATCATTTTCTTTCCCGTTGCTCTTATACTGAACTTCACCAAGCTGGAGCCTTTTAGTACCCTCACCTGGGGGGAGACGGGTCTGATCGTTGGCAAAGGTCGGTATTTAAATTTTTTAATTGCGTTCTTTATATGGGTTTGTGATATTTATTTATATATTGATGCCTAGTTAACGTCTTTAAATGTTCAATTATGTAAGCTACGTAGCTAGCTGATTAGTTTTTGTGTTAGGCATATTCTTTGTCTAAACTGCACTATGTGTGCAAATCACAAACACAAACATAGAGCTTGCAATTCAGATTTTGCGTCGGGTATGGGCAGAAAAGACCTAACCCTGCCCGCAGAGTTGCAGATCACGTCGGAATGTGAGTTTTACATAGAAAATGTGCGGGTTGCCCAACCTGATCGCATTTATTTCACAGTAAAATCTGACCGGCCCCTACTAAAAAATTAATAGGATCTATTTATGCAACCCAACCCCGCTAAATGCGGGTCAGATTTTGGGTCTAATTTGTCATTATGCTGCTATTAACAGTTGAGGACAACAATTGTGAGGTATTTACGAGATTTGGCTCTTCCTTAGAGTTCTTAAGAGTGAGTTTCAAATTTTTTTGTGGTAGACCAAAATTTTGAGGGTTGTGTCAAGGCGACAATAGTAATAAGGCATTTTATCGAACTATTAAGAATCTTTGCTTTGGAATACGATTCTATCTAGGATTACTGGCCGGTTATAATCTCCTCAATCCTCATAAAAGGTGAGCCTTGTGATCTTTAGGTCACATGTTCGAGTCACAAAACAATCTAGAGAGAGAGAGAGAATAGAATGAAGTATGGTTTGAGTTAAAGGATTATGGAGCATTTTATCGAAATATTTAAGAATATTTGCTATGGAAGACGATTCTATCTACAATAACTGACCATATACAATCTCCTTATCGAAGGTAAGGACGGTTGCATACATAAATTCTATCTATGACCTTTTGCAAAAGTAAAAGAAAGGTTGCATACATAAATAACGCTCCCCAGTCCCCATAATGGTCAGTCTCGTACATTGGACCTCCTTATATATACATATATACATGCATGATTCAGCCAGGACACAAAGGTATTTGATCCGGGCGGGCACTCCTGTCTCCGCGCCCACAAATCTATTAGGGCGGTTATGAGCGTTAATAACGTGACATCTGCTCATTTGCTTGACCGAAAATCAGTCGTCTATAGGTTGGCTGTGAGTTCACTCTACACGTACATACGTATATATGTATGTATATTGTCCTTGTAATATAAATGGGCATATCTTTTATGAACTTGGACTCTTCTTTCTAGTTATGCCCTAATCAATTTTACATCATTGTTAGGTTTTTGCATAATACGAGGAACTAACTCAATCACTTTGTTATGAACCACACAGGTTTGTTAGATAACGTGCTGAGCGATTATCTATGGGCGAAGGCTGTTCTTCTAACAACGACGACAGTAGCAACAGCTGGTCTCACAATTCAAGTCCCTCTGGCAGCTATTGTCGACGCCATAACTGGCAACGCCCCTCACCTTCTCGACTACATTGGGGCCGTGGCCGTCATGATTGGATTCGCTGGCATCAACGTTCCCTCCGACGCATTTGGCAAACGAAAAGAACAAGATCCTGAATCGGAAAGTGAAATTGTTGCTTCTATTGATCAAGAAAGAGTTTCCTAGTTGGTTGTTATTGCTAGAATTGGATGGTCACTATGGGATTTAGGTTTCAAGATAATTTTAGAAGTGCACCATATCATGTTATTTGGCAAAGACAAATGTAAATTCAAGATTGTCTTCTGGTTCTTTGATATTATTCAGGGTTTTATAATAGTCTTGGAAGTGTACACTATCATGTTATTATATGACAAAGGGGTAATTGCACATGAACTCTATGTACTTTACATGTTTTGCAGATGAATACCTAAAGTTTCTTTTTAACTTTTGACTACTCTGTACTTTACACATTTTACACGCGATTTTGCTTGACTTTTGATTTTTGAGTTTTCCGGCGAGTTTTTGAAAATTACGGCTATCCTATTAAGTTTCCGTCGAGTTTTTGCAGCTTTTGGCGATAATTGGTCGTCGAAAACTCGCAGAAAACTTCAAACAATAATGTATTCTTGAATGTTGAAGAAGGGGAAAACGAGCATTTCTTAAGAAATAGAAATATAGATTATGTGCATGGCACATGATCAAAAAATTGAATATTCCGTGATGGAGAGGTCTCCCAGCATAGTACAAGGTAATCAAAAGTTAAAATAAAACTTTAGGATATTCATATGCAAAACGTGTAAAGTGCAAGAAGTTCATGTGCAATTACCCTTATGACAAACCATCTTGTTTTCGTACTTTTCGAAGGAAAGAAGTACTTGAAGTTGTCATGTCATCGAAAATCAATTATAACAATACCAACATCTAAAAAGAAGCCCAAACTTGAGATTTCGAGAAGACCAAGCGTCTTAAACCATTTACCGAACCAAGCAAGTGAAACAAGGCACGAGATCCAAGCAATGCTCATGGGAGGCTAGCCATGGTTGTGTGCCTGGTCCAACACCTCCACGCCTATGAATCAATTTTGGCATCGTAGGATCTACACGTTTTGACCTTTCAAAACCTCTATATTAGCCTGATGGCCAGACTCGAATTTAAAACTTTTCTAGTATGTTAATATATCAATCATAAGAAATCCGTCATATCTTCATTCAAATCACTCTCTACACTTTAACATTATCACACTAAAATTGAATTCAAGGTTATACGTTGACATTCACTATCACTTTACGCGTGTTATCTTTTGCATCAATTCTGAGTGAATATTCGCTCTACACTTTTGCATTACTACGCTTTGATTCATTTGTGACAATTTTGCAAACCGGAGATGAATTCAACATTACACACCGATATTCACTCAACGCGTGTTATCTTTTGCAGCAATTCTATCTAAGTGAATCTTCACTCTCTGCACCAATAAACCGGAAGAGAATTGCGCATCACAAGTAAACGATACATATGTATTTATCTTTCATGTAACAAGTCACGAAAGTGGCAACATATAATGGCTTACGAGCTAAAAGCAAGAATCGAAAAAGAAAAGAATTAGGCACTGTCCACTTTCCATACTTGGACAGCACAGCCAGTTCTCGAAATCGATAAGAAAATCAATACCATCACAAATTCAAACTTTATCTACGCGGCACTGCCAACGTTCATGAACCCGTATCTTTGCATTACCCTTCTGGTTGCAAGAGCTGCGGCTTCACTCGCACGCAAAGTCCCGGTTGCCATGATCGCAGCGAATTCACTGCTAATCTCCTCTTGCACTTTGCTCCGCATGCTCCCGAGAGGATCCACGGCAACTCCATTGGCGGGGGATGCTTCTGAAGGTTTCCCGGCTGATGGAACAGACTCCTCCGAAGAAGCCTTTGGCTTTTGATCAGAACTCGGAGATTGTGGTTTTGATTTCGTTTTGTTATCAGCTTCTGTGGCTTTAACAGGTGCGGGGGACTGAGAGGGTTGACCCGTGGTGGTAGGGTTAAACTGTGGAACTTGAGGGACAGCGTTTGATCGCAATGTTGTCTCGAGATTCTGTATCATTGGCACTGCAGCAAGAAGATACAGTTCAATGAGATGTGTAAGAAACAAAATGCAATTACGCCAACAGAAATGAGTGGTTGTTTGGTAATCGCTATGAGTTACTTTTAAAGCAATATGTGTTTAGTAGCATGAAAATGAATCTAAATCGAACAAGGCTAGCATACAAGTATATGAAATTCACACTATGACGGCTTGCACAACCACAACTCTATAAAATCAATTAAAACCGAAGTCTACCAGACAAGCTAAACAGTTATATATCTTATACACCCAGTTACTAGAACCAAAAAGCAATGGCAACCAAACAAGTAATGCCAGGATAAGGACCACCTCTCTAAAACGGAAAATAAAGAGCTTAAACCAATTGGAAAAGAAAGAAAACTTACTTATTAGTGGACCCATTGGGCTGCTCATAACCTCATTAGGGAGGTTCAAGATATAGTCGGGAATTGTTGCGCCAACCAAAAATTGGGCAACCTCATTGCTGAAATTGTTACAATTATGAGAAAGCAAGCTATACGTCTCAGCTGTATAACGGGGGCTGATTTCCTGCAAATAGGTTTCAAATACGTCCTTTGGTATGTGGGTAACACCCAGTTCCATAACACGAAGTGGAGTTCCATATTGAGTTGTTCCAGCAGGTAAATTTTGAATGCCTCCCCCAAAAAAATATTCAGTGCCATAAACGACAACTCCTGTGTGCCTGTCATCATAATACAAAAGAAACTTTATAAAACAAACCACAACAACAACAACAACAAAAAAGAAAAAGCGAGAGAGAGAGAGAGAGAGAGAGAGAGAGAATCATGCGCTCCTATAAGCAGTTAAAACACTACCATGGTTGCGGAATTTTTCTTGTATCCCAATGATGAAGCACATTTAATCAACTAACCTGAATAATATGAAAATTAACATACTACAAAAGCAGGACAAATTTCAATTTACCACTACAAAAGGTTGTTCATTTGCTCCTTCAATAAAAACACACCTCCTTTTTCTCGTTAAATTTATCCAAGTTGAGGGAAAGATAAAATAGAGGTGAAAAACTAATTCTTATCAATACCTTCATTTTGGTTAAACTTTTTACTAAATCTGACACACATCTTTTTTTTCTGAAACCCAGACTGAGGTTGAAACTAAGAGTTTGCAAAGAACAGCACATTTAGTGTCTAGCGCATTGCTTCCTTCTTCAAATTTGAACCACTTACCATATTCCCTCTATAGCTTTCCCCAAGAATGAGGTGGAGATCTGCCGAGCTAGCCCTTGGCTTAGGTCATACACATGCAAGGTAACTCTGTGACCCTCCTGCAACCAATCGTATTTGTTAGTGCATCACTTCAAAAATATTATTAATACAGGAAAAAGTCCACGCAGTAGCAGATCCCCATACCTCAGCCATCTCCCACAGCCTAATTTGAAATGATTTTCAAACTTAGTCGAAGTGCAGTCAATGGCCTTGTAGAACTGATCAAGAAGACCTGTCCAAATCATGATAAGATAATTCTTCTTATAAAATAAGCAAAAGATTTCAAACTTAGTCAAAGTGCAATGGCCTTGTAGAACTGATCAAGATGACTTGTCCAAATCATAATTAGACAATTCTTCTTACAGTATAAGAAAAAGAACATTAATTTATGCTACAATCATTAACAAAGGAGATGATAAATGTGCGAGGGGAAGCAAATTCAGCACAATTAGACAAATTAAACTAACACCAGCGTAGAATAAATAGAAAAGGCAAAGTCTTTAGGATACATATGTACAAAAACATCCACTTCTGAAAAAGTCAAGGCGACAACTTAAATTATTATTTCCTATACAAACATATTCATACGTTATACTCCCTTGGTTCTAAATTGAGTGTCTTGGTTCCCATTTTGAGAAAAATTAAGTTAGTAAATTTCCTCTATACGAGTATAACCTTTGCACCAGAAGTGATCAGTGTGGATCCAGTGCCCCTTTTCTTGACAAGACTTGCCACGTAATATGATAGGCAAGGAGGGGGGAAAAGGAGATTAAAGAGGAAAATTTTAACCAGTAGAAACTATTAAATTTTCCAAATATCAGATTTGGCAGGGTATCTAAAGTCAATCCCAGTGAGAGCATAATAGGCACCAGAAAGGAATGGAGGATCACGAAAATGCATAAATACAAAACCATACCAAAAACAAAAACAACACTACCAACAATATGATGCACCAATAGCCAAAACAATAACAACAGCCCCAATAACAATGCAACATATAGTGATCAAATACAGACAATCATGGAAATTTCAGCTGATCAATTTCAAAATGCCTAATCTCACACATATTCAATAAACACCATGAGAAACAAATCAATAAATAAACATCTAAACCTTTCTGCATTACCAGACTCGAAAAAACAGATACACGAACCGAAACACCAAAAACTAAAATCACACAAACACCTACAATCACATACAATCCACAGATCCAGGCTAAAAAAACTATCTATAGACATAATTTTCCAGATATACATATTCAACTGCACATAATTCCGCTCAAAATTCATAAAAACAAAACCATACCAAAAACCAAAACAACATTGCCAGCAATATGATGCACCAATAGCCAAAACAATAACAGCAGCCCCAGTAACAATGCAACATATAGTGATCTAATACAGACAATCATGGAAGTTTCAAAAAATCCAACCGATCAATTTCAAAATGCCAAAATTCACACACAATCAATAACAACACCACGAGAACAAATCAATAAAAAAACATCCTAACCTTTCTGCATTATCAAACTCGAAAAAACATATACACGAACCGAAACAACAAAAACTAAAATCACGCAAACACCTGCAATCACATACGATCCACAGATCCAGACTACAAAACTATCTATACACGTAATTTTCCAGATAAATATTAAACTGCTCAACGAAGCTCCGAGATCATCAGAATGTACGCAGAAAATGAATCTCCCAATCGATCGGAACAAAAATGATATCGAAACGAACCGAAATCTGGCAAGCGATTGCGAGGAGGACAAATGGAGCGTAACAGAGAAGGAGAGCGACGAGGTGAAGAGTTGCCTTGGGAAGCGAGCGAGCGAGCGAACCAGAACTGTCGGAGAAGAAACTCGTGCGAATCGTTGAACGCTGCCTTTTATACGGTGGACGAGATTTGCGACATTCACGGGGAGTTGGGATTCTCTACGGGCTTCTAGAATCTACTGTCCACTATGATTTTGACACGTGTACTCGCCCTGTTAATATGTTTTTCTTTTGTTTTTGTGTTTGTGTTTGGGGAGCTGGAGCTGCTAAAGCGGCAAAATTGACCGGCGTTTAATTAAAAATAATTTTTTTATTGTGTTTTTTTATTTTTTTTCTAAATCATGTGATTTTTCAGAGTGGACTTGCACTTTGGCAATTAACACCTTCAAGCCGTTTGATCACTGTCATACTAAGACTAATACTCATTTGAGTTTGTTTACAACTTAAAGATCCAGCTCTCCCCATGAATGTGGGGAGTGGGAATCGAAGTTGAAATCTCTTATCACTCACGCAACTTGTGTTGCGCCACCCCACAGGTATATTGTGTTTTTCTATAATAAAAAGTTTCACCTTAAATAGATATTGCATATACTTTGTCATACTATTTTATTCCCTCCATATTTTTATGGTATTATTATTATAAAATGTCTACAAAAAAAAAAAAAAAAAAAAAAACAAAATTTAGATATGATTATGCGAACATTTGAAATTTAGTTTTACTTAAAAAGTATCAATTTGATTATATCTTGTTAGTTTTAGATTGAATTGCATCAAATTTATCATGTAAAAATGAAATGAGGGGGATTTGATCATATTGAATAGAACAAATTCGTTTATTTTGCATTAAAAATTTGAAATTTTCTTATCTGAATTATTTATATTACTTTCATCAGTTCAAATTGATTTGAATTTGATCAGATATTTGAATTGTCACCTCTATTCATAAGTTATGTTTCTTTGTGTAAATGAATACTCGAATTCAACACACTTTATTTAAGCTATTAGAGCCTTTTTATTCGAGTTAACAAGTATAGGAATGAATCATTTTACAAAATAAATAAATAATAATGACTAGTATAATTTAAATTCATGTCTTGCATGTATCTTTTTTGCATCAATCAATATTTACAAAATAAGATATGTAAAAAAAATTGATATGTCAAGTTGCACACTAAAATACGAACATGAATAAGTGTGCCTAAAATAATACACATGTACAACACATTCATCGGTCCTCATTTTCATATTAGTTTGCTTCGTATGTTTCCAATAAATTTACAAGTTGGCCCACGGAGGGGGC
>JAYMTK010004398.1:0-11159 GCA_036897405.1 Pelargonium myrrhifolium | reverse complement strand
TTATTATTATTTATTACTCAACTACTTTTTTTGATGTTTTTCTTTCATCATTGCAGAACTGGCTGCCCTTGCATTGGAGAATTTAACCACCATCTAAAGGACCTAAGACTGAATATACTCACTCTTGTTAAGTTGTTATGTAATATGATATTTTGATCATCTGATGTAATCTGTTATTCTGCTTATGTACTCTTATCAGATTCTGATATCTTGTGTAATGAGGTTTAGGGATGTTCCAATAGGATTAGAGATGTTTTTTTCATCATTAGGTTGTGACCAACTTGCTATGCCTTTGGCAATGCGAGTTGATCACTTCTTAATGGTTTTTTCATCCAGAGAATTAGTTTTGGATATCTCTAAATCTCTAGTTCTATAATAAAGATAAAATTGTTGTAAAGATAAAATTGTTGTGAGTTTTTGTTATCTCTTATCTTAGCTTTATTTTACATTGTGAACTGCTATTGCAAACGGTTTACGGGTCAAACTGCAGTTTGACCCGCTAACCGCAGACTTTTTTAACCGCATTTTTTTACTAATTGATGGTTGATTTAAGTTTGAAAAATCTCAAACCGCCTATAGGCGGGGCGGTCTAGGGTCCTGTCTAACGGGGCGGTTCCCCAACCGCGCCCACCCCTACATGTAACTCGTTCATTGACCCAATCTTTTAAGAATAAGAATAAAGATTTAGAAACAATTAGTATAAAAATGACCCAAATTTTTTTTAACAGTACAGAGTTCAACAGAAAGATGAAGAATTGATAACATGTACTATTATACTGTATATACCTAAAGAACAGAGACAACAACATTTGTCAAAGAGTCTTGATAAGAATCAGCTTTAATTCCCAAGTCTTTCTTTGCCTAACAACACAAAACTTTAGGAACAAAATTTCTTGTAGATTATATCTAAAACTCACTTTGTTACAGTTTCAGCTCAGCACATCAAGATTTGCTACAACAGCAAAAAGCCAATAGGCCGGTCTTTGGCTTTATATCCTGAACGGTCTGTTTCCGAAGCTTGACCGGTCCATCCTAGGCTTCTTTTTCGATTGCATTTTCTTGCTCGCGACTTCTTGGAATAGATTGGGCCCGTCAAAGCTATGCTTGAATGTCTTTACCTTCTTTCTCTTGCCCGTGTCGTATCCCTCGTCCCTGCATAGGTAGTAAAATTATATGCATTGCTTGCGAGAAGCGGAAAATGCTTGAACTAAATCATTTTAAGAACCGTGTTTTGAACTCACCATTCGTCGCCTACATATCCAATGCTGATGCTCTCTGAAGTTATAGATTGTGCGAAAATATTAGATGGAGACGAATCTATTTCTTCCCAGCGTGGAACTGCAAACAAGAAAATGAGATCACACAACGTACAGCTTGCCCGTAAACGTGAAGTTTCGTGTACTACGTTGTGGCCGAGGCATACATGTTAGATACGGGGATTCTTAGATGACAAAACACGGCATCTTTTGTGCTGAGATTTATGCAAAATGCAAGAACATGCACATACAGAAAGACAAATAACTAGAGCTGGCCATACAGATTTCGGGGCGAGTTGAAAAGACCTAGTGTAGCCTGATCCACAAGACTAGTTCGGGTCCAAATTGGACTAATGACTAGAGCTGTCCATAAAGATTTCAGGTAGGGTATTCTGGGGTCGGGTTGAAAAGGCCTCACCCTGACCTGATCCACAATAGTTCGGGTCCAAACTAATGACTAGAACTGACCTTATAGACTTTGGGACACTTGGGGACGGGTTGAAAAGACTGGCGACCTTGAGTTGAGATTCATTACTTCAACATACAGAGTCGAATAAAAGTACGAAGGAGAACTAATACTTACCATATGTCTCCTCTAGGCCTCGGGTAAGCATACTCATTATACCATTTTGCATTGTTTCTCTTTCGCTACCTTTCAGATTGTCAGAATCTCTGCCATTGGAATGCTTACTTTCTGCACAAGAACTGGAGACCGGCTTCTCTGACTGCTTATCAGTTGCGAGCACAGCACCATTCTGACCAATTCGAGCTCTAAATTTTTCATCATCATCAACAGACGCAGCAAAATTCACTCTTTTTGAAGCAGATTTCGCCCTTTTTTTCTCAACACGTGAAGCACATGAGGATATTCTCCTGGTTTTATCAGATGTGGACGGCTCAAAATCAGACGAGATGCAATTACTTGCCAACAAATGTTCTCTACTAAGGTTCTTGGAGTCCAAACCATGGTGTTTTCTTTTCTTAAACTTCTTTCGAAGACCTAATGCCCCAAAAAGAATGTTTGGGCCAAGTCGCATGCTTGCAACGTGAAACTTCCGAAGCTTCCCCCTCATTTTTCTCTTGGATCTGGAACTATGAGCTTCCTTGTTTAAGGACTCATTTGTTATGATCGATGAACCCGATTGTTCCATTGACTTATCATGTGCAAATCTCTGACCACTACCACTAGCCTTACTAATCAATGAATCATTAACAGCTCCATCATTTAGATGCCCAATCTGTGAAAAGAAGGAAAGAAAAAAGTCGTAACCTAAATAATTAAACTATAAAAGAAAAACCACAGGCTCCCTGGATTTTTTTTTTTTTAAATACCTGACTTTTCTCACGGCTTGGTTGACCTGATAATCTTACAGGGCCAATTTTCTCCAAAATTTTATCAGATGGAGCTCGACTAGAAGCTGCCGCTTTCGAAACAGAATTGTTCTGTGCGCAAATGGAAACGAGGAAAGTATGAACATGTGGAACAAGAAAAGACACTAATGCCCATTGTGTGTAAAACAAATGGTTACCTTCGGAGATGCCGCTTCACTGGGAAGTTTATCAATAGTAGAATTTGGTGGAATGCAGGAGCCGGGCAATACATCAACTGCGACAATCAAATCTTTCTTGGATTTTCCATCTGTTGCTCCCCTAACATCTGCAGGATTAGGATTGCAAACACTTTCCGTTTGTTGGAATTGTTTCGGCAAATTTGAGTTGGGAAGAGAAAGCCCCTTCAACACGTCCTTTGATAATCCGGCCTCTAAAGAAGGTTCCGATGGAGGTTCTACTGGTGTTTTCAAAGAAGTTACTACCAAGGCATCCTTTTTAGACACACAGCTTTCTGCCGGTATCAAGCCGTTGTTTTGCAGAGTTGACTCCTTGGTTAAACCAACACTCGATGCATCTTTCTGAGCAGAACCGGCAGCACCATTTGTTCTATTATCAACATTTGATCCATTCTTTTTAGTAGTAAAACAGTCTGCAACATGTGTTCCGTTCTCAACAATGTTAAGCTGAATAGATTTGTTGCAACTTTTCTTGGTAGAACCAGCATATAATGCATCTTCGCGATCTTTCTGAGATAGAGAAGAAGAAGACGCACCCTTGGATTTGATATCAACAGTGCCATTCTGAACTGGCCTATTATAACCTAGCTTGGTTGAACCAACATTTAATGCATCTTTTTTAGTAGCAGAACAGGCCAATCCATTTAATCTATTCTCAACTATACCATTGTGGACCGGCCCATCATAACCTTGCTTGGAAGTGAAAAGGGTCTTGTTTCCACCATTATTAGCTTTCATGTTCTCTTTTTGACCATCGACAGATTTCCTTGGAGCGTTATTTCTTCTATCGCGGACATAAAACAACATATAAGCCTTCTGTTCCATGACAGTCTTCTCGCCAACAGCAACAACCTGTACCACCAAAATACGGTAAACACAACAACAAAAACATAATCATTCCACATCATAAATTACCGCATGACGGCACTGCCTACACAGGAGTAACACAATAATCTTTTTTGTTTGATATAGCATTTTAACTCTTAAGTCACACTTAGACACTTTCAGGAACTTTTTTTTCAAAAACGTACCAATGAAAATGGGAGATTACACTAACTGCAAAAATACTTGAGCCCTGTCCGTCTGTGTTTTCATCTAAAATCCAAAACTATAATGATCATCAACTTTTTAGTTTGAACCAAGTTACAAGGAATAAACTCATGCAAATAAACACTTTAGAATACCCGCACGCTTCCAAGTAACTCACAGAGAAAACACCAACACTACATTAGGCAGCTTGGTACTTAGGAATGGGAGATACAGTTTTCTTTTCCATGAAATGAAATTATTTCTTATTAGTGATGCCAAGAGAACATATTAACAGCAAACAAGATACCAGAATGAATCCAGGAGTCATACCCGATTGTCGTCAAGGTTGTACCATGTGCCACCAGATGTACGAACATAGCTGTAGTAGTGACCAGAATGGATGCTAAAACCACAATGAACAAGAACCCCATAAAGTGTGTACTTCAAATCTCCTTCCTATCATGTAGAAGAAAAGTGAAGATAAATAACCACGTAACTTTATAGGCAATAACAACAAATCCCGAAGAACAGTCCAAACTCAAATTTCCTTGCAGCTAAATGGTTTCAAGTTACACCGTTCATAATAGCCAAAAGTTATTCAATAAGAAAATCATAGCTAAACATTGTTAACCGAAGTCTGAAACTCACTCCTATATCAATTGGAAATCATATGACATTAAGTTACAAGCTTTGATACTTCATAGTTTAACATTCAGCCTTAGGTAATCTTCAAGCTCATGAAATCTAGAGGGAAAATAGCTTGGGAAATAGAAGTTTACTCACATAGGAACCGCTGACAAAAGGTTTCAAATCTAATGTTGGGCCAAACTGGACTTTCTTGTTAATCTTTTGTCCAGGATTGTATGCACGAAACCGCTTTAGATGGATGGTAAGAACATAAGGGGCCTTGTGAACGGTGAACTGTTTGAGAGCCCTAACTTTTTGCCTGCATTTTTGGCACTGGTACTGCCTCTCTCCTCCATCTAACTGCTCAGCAGCAGTGAAGTTCTCAAGTGCTTTATACAACGAATCTGCCTTGGCTATTTCAATACTTAAATCTAAAAACGGATCAAATGTGTTGGAGCAGTAGTTACATTGCATGCACTTCACCTGAACAAGAAATGGGAAACTATTCAACAAAGTGAGAAAGCTATTCTAGAGCTTTCTGCAGCCTGCCAGCAACATATTACTTCCCCTAATGTTTAACTGAGCACCCAGAGAGCAAGAAAAAGTTACCTGACTTCGTAGGCGACCACCAAAGATCTTGTGTACCAGACTCTTATCGTAAGCGCTAGGGGATTCACTTGGCACTCCAGATGGCAAGCAGCATTTATGCATTGATTCAAGCAAGTTCACCATGTATTCATGGGCATCTTCTTGCCTAGCGTTTCGGAAGTTCCGAGATATGCCTTATAGCATAGTCAAGAATTGCAAATGGTGAGACATGTTAACTGGATGATAGTGTACAATCCAGTAAATATGGAACAAGCAATAGCATATAAATCCCATTCTGAGAAAGCCAATTATTCGATTTTCTGTCTTTAACTGAACAGTCAATTTGTATTTTAGAAAAGAAAAGAAAAAGTGTATTTTGTTCCTCTCCAATCAAATCAATAATTTATCAAGTTCACTTTGCAATTTTGTCCTTAGAAATTTGGGCTCTGTTTCCTGAATTTCTATTTAACAGGCTGCCATATCCATCAAATTTCAACTCCCTGCTACTAAACAAAGAACTAGTTGCATCATTACACAACAAGTTCAAAAGGACAAGATTTAAACCACTAGATGAATCAATGAAGACCATGACTAGTCATTTCGCAAGCCTCCTCCATTCAGTAAAAGAGAAGATGAAGAGATCCAACATGTTTAGTGAACAATTCACATGAAAAGTGACATTATCCCCAGCCAAAACAAGCACAGAGAAAAAAACTATAAAGCATCAAAAGGATACACCGCAAGTTTGAGACAAGATCCTTTGGTGCTAAAATTCTCCCCGTTGATTGAAGAGCACGACTAACATGTTTCTGGATAGCACATAGAGCACAGAAGCCAGCAACCTTGCCTTCATTATTACAAGGATTAAATTAGAATGACATGTAACCATTATACATTCAACACACATAAAGGTATGAATAGTGGCACTAAATGAAAAGAAAAAGAGCAGTGTATGTAATTGTACCATCGTACGCAATACACATAGGATCATAACCCTTCTGATACTGAGAACATTAAGTAATAAGATATATAAAGACAATTCCAAGTCTTTAAACCTTGGCAACAGCCCAAATTTGTACTCTATGCCAACAGAGCATTTGCCTCAAATCAACCGATACAATATTTCCAACAAATGCTTTTAGTTCATTCAGCCAGATATATGCTACAAAAGGATCAAACAATCTTTGATAGGTAACCATGACAATTTTCTAAATTTTGAGAGCACGCAACCAGAATTGAATGAGAAAATACTTTGACGGGGGATTAAGTGCCTGAAAGTAGTGAAAACATGGACATAATGCTCTGCAGAACACATATGGGTTCAAAGAAAATTAATTGAAGTTAAATGTAGGCAAAAAAAATAGCGTATCACTAACACAAGACAAGTAAAAAGTAGAAATTTTGATTCTGAATTCATCTTCTCCCACCAGAACAACAAGAATAACACAGAGATCTCTTCCTTGATGTCCCCTTCTCACTCCATCTTCCTCTATGCACCCTTAACACCATTAGATGTCTATTCACAATCAGTTAGACCCATTTCCAAGCATCGGCAAGAGATGTCAAGAATCAAACATTTGAAAAGAACCTCATTGATCATCATAGTAGGTGCCCTAGCTTTAAGTGCAGTGCCTTGGAGTAGGGCAAACAAATGGGAGTGCTTTAACCCAACCTTGTTTTTATAAATTATAATTTCACCTTTGAGGGCAGTATATATACACCTCACAAGAAATAGTGCCGAGTAGAAAAATTCCTTTTCTACATACACAGATAGTTCATTTGCAAGAGTGATTGACTTGGCATAAAAACTGTGCATTAAAAGTTGCCCATGAGAAGGGGAATTAGAGCCACTCACAAGAATTTTGATGCTTGCCACTTTGCAAATACGCCGCTAGCGGCTCAGTGTGTGTCAAACACTGCAATACTGAATTGAGAAAACAAGTGTTGCCAAGATTTTCCAGACCAGCACCCTGTAAATTATCGATAGCATCCTCATTGTCAAATAAAAGGGCAAAAAATATATTCAATGGAGAAACCAAAAACTGAGTACAACGTGAAATTCATCCTAGAAAACAGTAATTTAACATCGTTCATGCAAGATAACGATAATTACAACAACAATAAAATAACAAGGCAAAAGTACCGTAACTAAATAACAAATCCCAATCAATTCAGTAAAAGGGACATTCACAGCAACACCTATCATTCTTAACTACCAACTAATGCAACCCGTGCATTTTCTGCAGGGTGGGTGTTCATCCAATTAAATCCTTAGAGCTTAAAACGGAAAGCTCGAACAACGTTTTGCTGTTAATTGTAAGAAAAGAATCAAAATTCAAATTCCACAGAGCCTCCTAAACCACGGAGAATCAGAAACCATCAGAAAACACCTACTAAACCAGTAGGTTGTAACAAAAAAAATGTTCTTTTATAATCCCAAAAGCTACATTTATGTACTTCACCAGCAATAGCATGTTTCTAAAACAAAATTGAAGAGCAATCATTAAGCAACAGAGGTCCACCCCCAACCAACCACACAAAAATGATTCACATTCATTACAAACCAAAACAACATTAAACTAAAACGATCATCAAGCTAAGAACAACACCAAAAGCCAATCTCCAACATGATAGACAAAAAAGACAATAAATTTATCAAACCCCACAAAGCAACTCACAATTTTCCGAACAGTGATCCCCAAACCAAGCTCCGGATCCAACCCATTTTCCCAAAATTCGGACCCATCATGTCTCCTCCCACCCTTAGCCGATTGATCCGGATTCACACAACCCCGCTTGGAATCCGAAATGGGCTTGAGGGACTCGACCCGAAAATCTCCACCGCCATTACCGAACCCATTGAAGGGCTTTCGAGCGGTGTGGAAATCGACTCTTCTAGAAGAAGAAGATCCATTTGTTGACGGAGCTAGAGGATCCGAATACCCATCTGGTAAGGCTCTAGCTTCTGCGTTCAATACCAAACTCTCCGCCATTTTTGAACGAAAAACTACCAGAGAAACAGATAAGAATCTCCAATTTTCTCCTTCTGGGCTTCACTTTCTCTCTTTAGATTGATACAGAGCCCGATTTTCTGCGTTGTTGTGGAGCTTGAAAGCAGAGCTTTTTCGGCTTCTGCGATAGAGAAGGAGCCGAGGAGGAGGAGGACACAGTATTAAACCCTACTGGGCACAGACCCAAATCGGTCATTTCGGTGTTTTCGGTCACCTAGAGCTGACGAGACTACGGTGGGCTTGACCGCACCGGATTATCTGAGCTGCTCCGTCGATGAGGAGATTGGAATTGGGTGTGAGTGACATATACGTATTTAACCAATAGCGAATCGCCACGTCGGATAGTGACTTGTCTGTTTCTGTTGTGTTAGCTTGGGGAAGTTACTGAAATGCCCTTGGGATTTAGCGACAGTGTGTGTGATGATATGTAGGAAAAAAGTGGGGCACGTGGACATATGTCGTTGACTTGTTCACGAGTCTATGGGCGTGTTGACACGTGGCTGAATACGCGGTGAAAGCGGTTTCTACTTTCCACCGTGTCGGCTTCTTCGTATTTATGTTTCATAATTTGGTTACAATTATGTTTCGGAATAAATAGGTTTATCTTAAAATTGAAGAATTCAATTTCCTTCTTTTTATCAGTTGAGCTATACAACAGTGGTAGCTCTTCTAGAAACTGTCTAGAAGGGGTTGGACGTGTCACGGGAGTGACGATTGGTAGGAATGGCGGCCGGTTAGAGCGGCAGAGGCTTAGGGTCGGTTGCTTTTTTTTATTTATTTATGTTTTAGTTAAATTTTGGTCGCTTGTTTTTCATTCTTTAGTTGTGTCTTGGACTATTTTGTTGGTTTTTGTTTGTTTATGTTTTAGTGTTTGGTTTTTTGGTTTGACCGATTGGAGGGGCAATCGGGGTGAGTTCCCGGATGGTTGTACGGAATCTACATGAATAAAGTTAGGGGTGGAGGATGAAAATGTAAGAGATTCGAGTCTTTATTCTCATGGACTACCAGCCAGGAGTCTGACTACTTGGCTGCTTTGGATCCGGGTCCATAGTATTTACTGTTTTAGTGCCTACTATGTAACTGAGAAACCTACATTTATGTTCTAATGATAGTACTCTTTTTGCTTCAAAAATATATATATATATATATATATATAATCGAGTAGGGGATCGAATATAGTTCATACATATTACAATCGAAGGTCGATCTTCATATTTTTAAGGTGATCGACCTACAATAGCAGACAAAAAATACAAATTTTTAATATAAATTCATGTCTTTCAACTGATCTTTAAGTAAAAAAATAATGTAAAAGTATGAAATATTGGAACAAAAAAAGACAAATGTAGGAGGTGTTATCTCTCTCCTCTTTTTGCCCTTAAATGGAAGCCACAACCTCCTTGATGCAGAATACAAAGGGAATGGGAGTGGAGCCAAAAAAACAATTTAACGAACATTGAAGTTCCAATAAAGCCTTGTTCGAATAAGTTTCTATTTATTTATTTATTTATTTTTTTTAAAAGGTAGATCGACCACAGGAATAACTAACAAGTAATTCTAAGTTCACCGAACCAACAAAATATATGGAGTGGACAAATGCATGCATGTCCTCATTATTTTATTAATTGTAATTCAAATTTCAAATTTGAGAGCCCGGAAATTTGTCATACTTTTCTAAAAAGACATGCATATTTTAACTTCATATGGTGTGCATGTGTCATCACCTTATCACCAACCAAGAAACAGAAAATGCAAGAAAAGTGTGAGGTAGTAATAAAGAAGAGAACAAAACCTGTTATCCAAGAAACCCAAACAGAATCATGAGTTGTGGAGAGAGAGATTTGGATTTGTTCGGGGTCGAACTCGTCACCGGTCCTCTGAAGGCGCGGATCAGTGTCCGGCAAGTCCTCAGCGTGGCCGCGGAAGCTCTGGTCGAGAGGGACAGTCACAGGCTTGAAGGGTCCTTCAAGAGTGCTAGGAATATGGGTCTCATTCACACTACCATTTACACCAACTACAAGTAGTACAAACAATGCTGCAACTATGATCCTCATGCCCATTTCTATTAATTTCTCTCAGAGAAGTGAAGAGAAGCAGTTGGAGAATTTTGTGACTATATAATTGCATTTGCTCTCCTTTTTATATACACAAAAAAGAGAGAGAGAAAGTGGCATGAAAATATTGTTAGTGATTGGGCAGAAATGATGGGCTAGGCCAGTTGTCCAAGCGGTGAAGTGCAATATTTCCATTTCTTTCTCACTCAATTTGTGTTGCATGTGTCACCAATATTATTCATTAATGTGCCACTTATTTATAATATTTAAGAGAATATCCGGTAAGCCTGGAGTCTGAAAAATAGGCCCCAAGCTGGCCAACACCAGACCCAAAAAAGACTATTTTGCTACAACAATAAAAATTATAAACAAAAATCAACTGGACTTAACTTGACAGCTACCAAGAAACAGACTAAAGGCACTAGCTAACGTCTCTCCTTAAACTTGACTAACATCACCTTCACCCTACTCCTACTGGAATCCAAGAGAGCCAAGCTAGCCACCTTGGATCTCACTATCCTGGGGCAGCTCCCTATATCAAATTGGATTACTGATGTCGAAACTGTCAAAGTACATTGACAACTCCAACAATATCCCCATCATCGCTACATTCATCTGCCTCTGAAACACTTTGAAAGCCGGATGACTAACTCCACCCCCACCAGATCTACTCAACCACGTCACATTCACAAAACCCTATTGATCACGATCACAAAACTCCCAAAAGAGGAGAACTCGAAACAACGAGAGAACCACAAATTACTTATTATATTTCATGCGAAAAAAGAATAAATGAACCATCGCCAATAAAAAAATCGACGGTAGTTTAAAGAAAATTTTTTGATGGCTAAAATTTCTAAAAAGAGGGGAGCCGGATGTACATTCTTAAGAAAAATAATTATCATAAATGTTGCAAAAACTATAACTGTCTCGTTATATATATTTGGAAAAAGTACCCTACTGGTCCCTCTACTATCAAAAATGGACCGAAATGGTCCTTGTACTTCATTTTGGACCAAAATGGTC